>OZ018319.1:226046652-226194152 GCA_963969495.1 Ceratothoa steindachneri
TATATATAATATTAGTTCGGTAGTAGATTCTCTTCGTAACATATTTCTTATATTCATCTTTTGGTCGTAAGTTAATCCGTGGATAAGTTTGCCAAAATTCTTTAGAAAGTAGTTACGAACGAGGGCAGGAAACCCTTTCAGTGAGCGAAACAAAATATTTATTGGCCTGGCTCGTTTTGATACACACCTGTATCATTATCGAAGGTTGCTATTTGTTACTTAACAGGAATAGGGATAAAAGAAGAAGTCGGAGAGACGTAGAAAAAGGTAGAAAAGATGGTGTAACTGAGGATGAGAGGTATTGATGATATGAATGAGGAGATGTTTTGATTGATTGTGATAAATGATTTTTAATGAGGGTGATGGTGATATGGGACAGGTTGCTTGGCTAACCAATCGCTTTACATTATATTTTGCCCTTTGATTATATTATTTTTATTTCCAACACAGGATTGAGACACACAGGGATTATTATTTGGAGCGCGGCGACGCGAGGAAAGCACAGTCAATAAGTATGTTTGTTTGCGTATTTAATTTTGGCTCTTTTTCTTTGATATATATGGCTTCTAATATAAGTGGCTGTCTTACTTTTTGTAGCTTAGTTAATAATACTAAAAATAACAACATCACTGCTACTCAATTCATATTACTACTAGTATTAATAATCATCTAATTAAGCTGCATTTAGAAATGGAAAAAGAAATTATTTTTCCGATCTGTCATTCTCTTTTTAGAACACCAGATTTAATGATCGTTTTCGCACTTAAAAAGTCCATTAATCAGATTTTGTACGAGGTAATAAAGAGGGAATTGGCAGAAGAATTAAAATAAAAACAGAGTAAAAAAATATTAGGTTGTTAAGAAATTAATATCCTTTTTAACAAAGAGAAGTTATTTTTAATATAAAAAAATAGAATATTCAGTTAATTCGTTTACATCCTCATCGCCAATGCTCTCTCATCGTGCAACCAAACCGTGGATAAATTTCTTGAATAATTGAGTCGATTCTGATTGAGTAAATCTTATCCGATATCATTTTCCACCTCCATATCGGAGTAAATTTTGTAATTCAATGATGTAATGATTTAAAGAAATGGCAAAAGCATGGTGCGAGGACCGGTCAATAAGAAAGGTGAAGACGAACTTCCAAACATTAACGCATGAAATTTTTGATGCGTGTGTGGGCGTTCATTGTCATAATGAAGGAAGACTAGTGAAGGACGATTTCGTTCAAGAGCGTCATTTCTACGTTTCAAATGCCGAATAGGTATTTAGACACTACCTGTTTACTTATAATTGAGGAGCTGATAATGAAAGGATAACCTTTGGCCTTTTTGTCTTTGCGCTCTGTATTCCAGTAAATATTACTCTGTAATACTATTATGTGCGAGCCGTTTCTGCACGTTCCGAACACATTATCTATGTTGCCTTGCATTCCAATATGGCGTGATCTTCCAATTTACAACATTTATAGCATATCAGGATGGGTTATACCGTTATTTTTCTATCTATGCCGGTGATATTCTCTGATAGAATCTGAGTAATCCCTGTTCCATTGTTCTGCTGGCCATTTCTGAGTCTTTGAAGGTAATCTTGATTACGCTGGACTTCCTACGCAACTTGATTACTTGTATAATCTTTGCCCAGGGCTGGTTTGCTTCTATTTCTTCTGGTATTTCCTCTTCTTTGTTTACCGTGAAGGACGGGTCTAGAAGCTTGCAAATAATTGTCCTTTGTATCATTATTTCTGGTGGTACCTTCATTTCTAAGTGAATTTTTAAAAAATCTGTTTTTGTTTCCTCAGGTACCCATTTTTTTTTACATTATCTTTGGTATAGCAAAGCGCAGCGTATCCTCCATTATTCTAGATAAGACTTATTAGAGAAATTCTAATCTGCCCGCTGATGCAATGCAAGAGCTTAGATTCGTATGGTTTAGTCCTCCTGGCGCTGTGCGTAGGGGGATTCTCTTTGGGTTATGAGGTATCATGCTTTGATACCTGGTTGCTTTTAGTGATGGTTTGTTCCTTCCTTTCTGCTTAACTAAAATAAATCGGTTTCCATTTGTGGAGTGTTGGGTTTAAAGTTGGAGCGTGCAAACCCCCTTTCTGTTGACCATCCCCAGATGGGATTCGACTACAAAGGATGAAAAGATGATGAAAACACGATAGAGAGATGAATCGTCGCCGTCTTGATGATAAGTGGTAATAGAGTCAACTAAATCTACCCTGGGTGACGCCTGGTGAGCTACTAATGCCAGCCCACCAGCGGCCACTTAGACTCCTCATTCGACATCTGAACCACCACAACAAAGCAACCACAAATCACGACTGGTTATCGTGCTTCCTGCGGTGGCAAAAGAAATGACAGTTGGGGACCCACGCCTATACGCCGCCTACCTAAACAAGCTTTACGCTACAAATGGACTAGGGAAGAGCATCTTACCTGAGACAGTGGTCGCCATAGTACATACCTATAAAATAGAAGGCCACCACGTCTTCCCCACATCAAGGTACACGAATTCTTTTAAACCTAAACCATCACTCTCCACTCCTCCCCCACGATCATCACCGACCCTTCCCTCCTTACTCCTCATATCCCTGCCCTAGAATCGGCTCCAGTCTCAACCTCCCTCTTCTTTTTCCTACCCACCCTTTTCCTGCCACCACTCACCCTTCTACTGCCCTCACCCACCATTCTATTGCCCCCACTACCCTTTATGCTTCTACCACCCCACTTCTACTGCCCTCACCACCCTTTCTGCTGCCCCCATTCATTCTCCTATCGCCTCGACTTCCTCTCACCTTGCCACTCTACACGCTACCACTCAGGCCCCTACGGCCCCCTCCTTCAAACCAATAACCGCCACCAACACCCCGCCCTCTCACCCACAAGGAACACTAAATCCATAGCCTAATCTTCTTCTGAACTATCCCCATCCCAACAGACGCGAGTAAAGTTCACCGCGGCGCTCCTGACTCTCTTAGTGCAATGCTAAGAGATTAAGAAACGCAAAGCGGCGCAGCCCAACACTGCTGCGCGTGCGCTTCGCTCTAGACCATATGTCGGCTTAGCGTTGGCACTGTGTGCGCTTCATCGTCGCCAACTGAGTACTCATATCTCAAAGGCCGGATGTTGTACTTCTGAATTCTACCAGTCTACACCCACCAAATATAAGAATCCAAATTTCAAGCATCACACATACCTCACTCCACAAACACTGAAACTGAGATCTGCGATCCTTGTTAAGCGCTGCATACAACGCATTCATAAATGAAAAAGGGGCAACTCCTCTCTCTCTCTCTCTTATATATTATCTGAAAGAAAGTACAGGGAGAGGTGACGCCCCCTTGTCGCGGGAAGAGAGCTTGTGTGTACCTTTGATTTTTCGGGCTATGTCGGCGGGGGTACCTGTCTTCTGGGTACCCCTGGTAGGGCTTCCCGTGACGATTTGGTCGGAAATGAGGTTCCAGACTAAGTGCGTCCGTCCTTTCTTTTTATATTCTATCCTTCTCCTTTTTCACTTTTATCCTATCTCTTCCACTTATTATACAAAAAGAAAAAAAGAAAAAAAAGCCTACTCCTATCATGTCACTCTTACCCTTTTTTCCCAACAGCTACCTCATGCGTCAGAAGAGAGGCTTTGGAACCTTTATAAACAACGCCAATCGACGCTTAAGGGTTGCGAGAGATTAGGACTAGAGGTGTCCTAGGCGATGGGGCACGATGAATGGGATGAGGGTGGTGCCCCGTTAACCCCTTCCCTGCCGCGTAATTACTGACCATTCCCAGTGACCGTTGACGGGTGCCTCTGGTAGCATTGGTCCGAGGTGACGGCCCTTTGTTCCCAGGCTGGTTGCCAGGCCAATAAAAAGCCTTGGATCGAATCTCTTGGTGTGGCGGGATATCTATTGAACGCTACTCCGAGATCCTGGCCGTCGTGAAGGGAACTAGTAAGAGTTTAGTACGGGGCGTGCTCCGTTGTTCACCTGGTGAGAAATCGATGGCCCCTTTGGGGACCGTCAGTGCTGCTTGGTTGTGAGCCACGGCACGCGGAGGTATAACGACTCGGTCGTACGAACAACATCACATGGAGAGTGCCTTCTGAAAGATCCGAAACGTCTACGATGGATAGGCGGGAGCGACTCACGTGGGGCGAACTCACTTCCCCCTTCTTTTTTATTGAGTGGTTACAAAGTATTCCGAGATAGAAAGTGTTCAGCATGACTGGAAATAAAGGACCAGGTGCGCTAAAATATACGTGCTCCACCTGCCAAAATAACAAGTGGTGCGTAGATTACCCGGAGGGGTGTTTCTCAAAATTCCACCCTGGAAGTATCTGCACAGACTGCGTCCTAAGAGCAGAACTGCAGGAGATTAAAGATCTGTTCAAATCTTCTGAGGAAAAATCTAAAGAATTAGAAACCTTTAATAGGACCATCTTCAGCGACTATATCGTCTAGGCGAGATTTGACTGCGGACATCTTCACTGAGGCGAAGCGGGTCAGGAAAACAGCTAATGCTTCTCATGATGTGGGAAAAACAGCTGATGCTTCTCCTTTCTCCTGGGGGTGGTGGAGGCGAGTGACGGTGCTTCTCTCGACTTGAAGATGTAAGTGAGGGGAATCTTGGATGAATGGAAGTTATCCCGATCCCTGTGTTACCAATTCTGGCTTCTTGACGATGAGACTTAATCAAGATGTGAATCTCTTCTCGAATGGGAATTCACTTTGGTCTTCCTCAATGGTGAGGGGTATCTTCATGCTTTTTCATAAAACTGAGATACGCGATTTTCTCTGGTCGAAAATGCTAGGAGAGTTGGTCTCGATACCACTGGTCTGCTCTTCTAAGCGACCAAAGGAACAGCCTCGGAAGGGTAAGGCCCGCTTGGTTCCAACGATCTTCTTTATTTGCTGTTTGACTCAGAGACTCGTCTTCTTCTCTCGATGGCTACGCAAATTCGTCTCCAAATTTCTCAAGATCGAAATATATACGTCGATTATCCACTGGGGGAGGGGGGAGAGGAGAAACGAGGGAGTTTAGGAGGGTCAAACCCTCAATAGCCAACAGTTATGCCCCTCTCCTAGGGAATAAATTTTCAAAGCTGTGACACTTCGCCCCTTCATGTTTACACACGAGGAAGGTGAGATTTCGTCTATTTGGCGAAAAATATAGATAAAGAATGGGAGGGGGCAGTGAGCCCGTTCCTAGATTTTCTGCCGATGAAGCCTTAGGCAGCAAGATTTTCATTATAAAGGCTCTCACACCCTCCTATGTTTATATTAACGGACGAAGGAAGCAGGTCTTGATTACTTGACTCCGGGATGAAAGTTTACACCACCAGTCTCGTAAATTACGAAATCTGCTGACCGAAATCCGTCTTTGCGTGCGACTTCGAAGGGTCTTGGGGCACCAGGAAAGGGGGGGGGGAGGCTTGGCCTATGCGGATCGTAACGGTTGACGCTGTATATATATAAAAAACTAGCGTCTGCTTGTCCTCGTTATATTTATTCCTTCACAATGCACAATATACAAATGTACACACACACACACACACACCATACCGAAACTATACGAACCCGCAAGACTCATATACAAACCCCACACGAAAATACTCAGGGTTACATTCGAAAAATACCTAAACTTTTACGTAGATCAAAACACTACAGTTTCTATCCTGCCAACCATAAAATGCAGCTACATCTATGAAAGACACTAGTCAGACCATTTCTCACATAAATACCAATCACACTCACACCCGTGCGTCACACTCGGCATAAGAGAGTACAAACAATATAGAACTCTGCGCTGAAACGTGTTTTTTGCAACCATGTTGACACTACACGATAACACTAAATTCACACCACTGAATGTATATATGCACAACCACGCAACATGACAGTTAGGTTACCTAAGTTATCCTATATACATAAATGTACACGAAAAACAACACGCTGAATGGGCACTCAGAAGATACCCAGCAGCTCACGACTACCCACAACCAACACCCATCCAGAAGTAACTTAACAGCACTATAAATTTCGCGTTTCTTCATCTCGCGCCTCGTCCCTTGTACTCAATTCTTTGCCGCTCCAAACCAATAAGCCAATAACACATACATTACACGATGCTTTGGTGTCTAGCTCCCTACCTGGAATTCTAATTAACCCCTCTTGAAGTTTTTCCGCACCCTTTTCCTCCCCCTTCTCGTTTCTGTGTCTCCCCCCAGTCATCCCTCTGCTATTCTTTCTATTCTGATTTCATGGCTTGTCTTATCACCAAATCTCTAGTGAGCTAGATACATACTCTTTAACTAGAGCTTAAAAAGTGGTTAAGGAGGTTAAACTAACAAGTGATAAAAGCATAAAATTCCACAAAGAAAAAAGAGATATATGCGTCAATGTAGTATGACTGATTGGAGATTCCTCCTGTTTCGAGAGGACGGTAAAGATAACCCAAAGACGAATCTCATCCTTAATTTCTACACTCTTTCCCACTTTAACGTCTACTTTTTCCAAACTTAAAGTAACATAACACGCCCACCACAGCGCCCAGACCTACCCTGAATAGGGTATAGTGACCAGGAAGGGCGCGAAGAAGGAGGTCCTTAGGACCACGAGACTAAAATATATGGAAGCAACTAGTAGTATAGCTCCATATAGGCAGGTAAATAGGGACCCATAGGCCGCTAGGTAAATAGGGGACACTCTCACTAATTTTGTTTACAGAATATTAAGAGAAAACCGAGCAACAACACCTATAGAAGAAGGAGCGAACCCATAAGAATAACGCATAGGCGCTCTCAAATAGGATGACTGGGGACCACTCTCCACTAAGGAAAGAGGCACCCTAGAGTGCCTAAGAGTAACACTAAGAAACAATGATCACGAGAAAACGGCGGACAAACCAAAAATCTGAGAAACGTTATACGGTCATTTGAAAGTACCATTCGTTAAGAACATAGACTTACAAAGTGGTTACATTGTAATCTGTAACGAAGAGAAAGATCTTGAAAAGTTAGTTTTAAACGAAGGGATCGAAGAACAAAATAAAATTAAATTAGTACCCCAAATCTCCCCCAAGTAAAAAACAAAGAGAATTATGATATGCTGCAAATCGGATCTCTTTGTTTGTTTGTATGTGTGTACATTCATTACTATATATAAACCAATGTTCTACTTCTTTTTACTTTGTCTCTGAGGATGATATAAATGTATTGAAACGCGTCAGTTAAATATAGGGTTTTGCTAAAGATCTCTTCTCCTATTCTCTTTTAACTTTAAAATCTGAGATTTAATAAATTTCGGAGAACTTATCCACAGCCTGAATCTAGACGAAAAGGCGAATATACGACAAATTTAGAAATTTGAAAAGAAAATCACAAATACTAAATAAGCCGTCATTTTTTAACAAAACTTGCTACGATATATATATATATATATATATATATATATATATATATATATATATATATATATATATATATGAGAAGTGATACAAGAAAACAAGAGCGAAGAGATCTTACAGGAGTTCTGGTGACCGCAAATTATTGCTTCGCTACCCTTATTTTGTGAAGCCTTGATTTAGACCAATAGCAGCCAGTATCTAAGGATGCTCATGAGTCGACTGAGACACCAAAGATATATGGTTTTTCATGAACCCTTCATCAATGATTTTAGGCAGAAATTTATTTTTTGAATTAGCTTTGAATTTATTGAGAAAAACTTTTTAATTAAAAGCGAAACACAGGGGAATCTCCAGCAGAAAGTGTACAAGGAGAGTTCTGTAAAGCAAGTGATAAATATTAAAGAATTAAAAATGTGTGGAAGATATAATTGCAGGTTTTCCTGCGAGCATTGAGGTCCGAAAGGCACGCACTCCTCTCTCCCGATATTGGGTATGCTACACCTGATACCCTATCGCTTAGTGTTGAGAGAGCAACGATTATTTGTCTGGTTGAGGGTTTTTGGGGTTGAGTGTAGGATTTGCTGTGAGGGACATTGCGACTAATGTGATGAAATAAACCCAAAAGGAAAACTTCTAACTCTATAATGCCAAGAGGACTCTATTAGAGGGCCAAGAAATGAATTTAAAAAAAGTCCTCTTAATATACAAAAGACCTTCTATTCAGCAAAATTGTTCCATCATTATTGCCATTGTTATCTCATCCTTTACCTAACCAGTGGATTCCTTTCTCGAAGAATTCATTCATAATTGATGAAAAATATGATTCGATATCCGTTTCCAACTCCATATCTCAGTCAATTTTGCCTCATAGGGGATGGTGTATTGACTTAAATAAGTGTCAAGCGGATGGTGCAAGGTCCGGTGAATATGAAGGAGAATGTGCCACGTAAAAGCGTGTGTTGTCACGAGAAAGAAGACACGGATAACCAGTGAAGGACGTTTTCGTTTAAAAGCTTAATTCCTATGTTGCAATTGTTGAACACATTTAAACGTTGCAATTATTGAACATTTGTAGTTCTGCGCTAACTGCTTTCTTGTGTTTGAGACCACGTCTAAGAGTAGGAATAGTTTTTGTTCGCTATCAAGCATTTTTTAATGTCTTCTACAAAGGAAATTAAATTTCTTGACAATCTAATAAGAAAATAAAGAAGAGAAAGGAAGATTTAAACAATGAAGATAAAGAAGAATTATGTCGGATAAGCTTGGAACTCGACGTTAGAAGAAGAATAGTAACTGAATTACAGTTGGCGCCACTCCCGCGTTTAACATCTTCTCATAAGAATTACTGAAGGAAAGTGCAAATAAAAAACGAAGTGTTTTTCCATATCGGTTAGTGTTCTTAGCATTTTATTTTAACAACTTTATGTTGCATACGCTTCATTGGTTAGAGTTAGAAAGAAAAGGAGGATGAAGAACAATACACTAATATGTATCATATTACAGTTTAGTCTCACTCAATCGCAATTCATCATGAACAATATTACAAGAAGGAAAGGCCTACACAAGTATGGCGTGAAGTAGGATTGAAATCACGAGTAAGGAAGGCGTAATAAAATAAAGACAAAACGCGCCTTTGAGAAACTGGTTTAGCTAGACACTGATAGCTACTTTACCTGTCAGAGGCTCATGTCCTGAGGATCGACATGTCGGTTTTATCATGTTATTTCTTATAAATCCAACATTATCAAATTTGTAAGAAAACAAGACATCGGAGTTAGGAATGATCCATATAGTTAAGCCTTGCTTACCCTTAATTGACCCTTGGTTAATCATGAGTTAAGGCTATGATTCTTTTAGTGTCAGAGGTGAGTAGATAAACAGTCGAAATTGAGTTCTCGTTGACCTTTAGAAGTACCTTTGCTAAAGAAGATGCCATTGGGAAGAAAACCCTATGTCAACTCTCTCCATCTTTGGATGATTATGGGGTTGGGAAGAAGAGTGTTCCCTGAATTATAGACATTACCTAGAAATGAAGATGGGATTCCAGAGCCCCAAAGTGGTTCACAATTTCATTACCGTGAAAGAACTACAGACGCCAAAACACCGAATATAAAAAAGAAAAGAGACAGTACATCTCTGAAGGACTAGGGTCTCCTTTTAGGAAACTAAAAAAAGCTTTAAAGTATCTCTGGAAAAGTTTGCTGATCATATTTTGCGTCGATATGCTGTTTTACCATTACGTTTAAGGCCCAGAGGAAAGTATATTTAACGTGGTATCCAAACCTGAATTCGCTACAGCGTGTCTCAAAATCAACTATAACATCAGAGTACTTTTAATATTAATATAAATAGCAAAGACTATTTACATTAATATTCGTTGAAATGGTTTTATACATTTAAAGACGCCTTATCTCGATGTCCTCAAAACTAAAGATGTACTTTGATTTAACGTCGCGAACACCGCGATCAACAAGGTCATCTATTGAAAAGATAAACTAGAATCAAAGGTTGAAACGAATGCTAGATAAATTGAAATATTTGATGAACACGGTCATAAAAGATATAAAAAAGAACGGGATGAGAAACCAACATAATAAAAACATATTTTATAACATAAAATACACGAAGCAAGGAAAATTAAGAAATTTATTGGCATGATATCAACTATGATTATAATTCTTCGCCATTCGCAGAGAAGATGCACATATTAGGTTTCATCGACATTGGCAGTCAGAATCTGACAGAAATATTGTTCATTCCTATTAACACAATTGAGTCATCAACTATATAATACAATTAGAACCACTTTAGCCCACTAAACTACCCCTTCTGACTTATCTACCTATCATCAAATCTCGAGATAAGGAACGCTTTAAGGAAGTGGTCCCAAACCTCGCTATTTTCAGTTGTGGTGTCAGAGAAAAAAAAATAGCAAAAAAGAGTAAAAGGAAAAGATCTGAGTATACAACTAAGAGTATAAGTTGTAAAAAGTTATAACATGCTCATATCGAACATGAGTATGTTTCCCGAGCACTTAAAGATTTTAGCCCGAGCTAGAATGTTTGTAGAAGCTTAGAATGAATATGAGATGTGAGAACTGAATTCTTATTAAAAGGGCGATACTACATCGATGTTGTCTCGTAGGGAGGAGAAATAAGCGAGAAGTCCCAAGAATGTCCAAGTATAAATCAAATCTTCTCCTGGTTCTCAATGGTATTTGATCTGGTGTCCTGAAACAAAATAACTAAAAGAAACCATCACAGATTAAACTGGTTTCCAGAAAATAAACAAATTCTCCAAACCCTCACAATTCGATCTGTTAACCTAAAAAAAGATGAATAAAAGAACTCTTGACAATTCAATCTGATCTTTAGAAAGGAGACAAATAAAAGAGCTCATCAAAATTTGATCTGCTATCATAAAAAGAGATGACTAAAATAAAACTACACAATTCAATGTGATGTTCTAAAACGAAACTAGTAAAAGAACACTTCCGAGTTCGATGTTACACAGTAAAAGGAAAAGACGAGAAGAACCGTCCACGATTCAATCCAGTATACTAAAAAGATATGACTAAAAACACCCAGCACACTTTAATCTTGTACCCTAAAAAGATATGACTAAAACAACCCTTCACAATTGAATCTGGTTTCCTAACAAGATATGACTACAAGAACCCTTCAAACTTTAATTTGTATCCTAAGGAGATACGACTAAAAGAACCCTTCGCAATGCAATCCTGTATTCTAAAAAGATATGAATAAAGGAACCCTTCACTATTCAATCTTGTATTTTAAAGAGATATGAATAAAAGAACCCTTAACACTTTAATTTTGCATCTTAAAGAGCTATGACTAAAAGAATCCTTAACACTTCAATTTTATATCCTAAAAGGATATGACTATGCGACGAACCTTTCAAACTTCAATCTTGTATCCTAAAGAGATATGAGTAAAAGAACCCTCACACTTAAATCTTGTATCCTAAAGAATATGACTAAGGAGAGCCCTTAACACATAAATCTTGTATCCTAAAGATATATGACTAAACTAACCCTTCATGATTCAATCTGGTCTCCTAAAACGAGATGACTATAAACCTTAGACAATTAAATCTGGTTTGCTGAAACGAAACAAATACCAGAACCTTTCTATTTTGATCATCTATCCCAAAAAGAGATGACTAAAAGAACTCGTCATAATTGAATCTGACCTTCTGAAACGACGAGTCGAAAAACCTTTTCTGATTCAATCTGCTGCCGTTAAATGGGAAAACTAAAAGAACCCCTCACAATTTGATATGTCTTGAAAAAAGATTACTAAAATAACCCTTCACAATTCGTTCTGGTTCTACAAAACGGCATTCTTAAATGAACCTATCACACTTCGAACTGGGTCCTTAAAACTAGTTGACTTAAAGAACCCCTCACAACCCGATTTCCTATCCTGATTTATGATGCCTAAAATGCACCTTAACAATTACAACTGGATCCCTGTAAACTAAATATCGGAAAGAATCCCTAACAATTCGATCTAGCACCCTAGAACACGAGGACTAAAAGACTCCTCACAATTCGATCTCATCTAATAAAACGAGCTCGAGCCTGAAGTGAGATAACTAAAAAACAAGGTCTGCTAACCAAAGGGTCATGTGCTCATACTTATTTTGATTTATGACTTTACGACCAAAGAAACTTTCAATAATTCGCATGGTAACCTTGGAAAGACCATGGTAATTTTATCATTCGAAAGAAAATGTAAGGTATGATAATGCTTTCAAATTTCGTTAGAATCGGTCGAATAGTTATGATGTTACGACCAAAATAAAATAATTCCCGGGCTAACATTGGGAGGACTTTAGCAATTATATCATTCAAAGAAAATGTAAAACAACAGATGGGTTTTGAAATTTGTTAAAATCCGCCGAATAATTACAATGTTATTACAAATAAAAAGCAAAACGGGGACCGACCGACATCGTCACCCTTGACTAAAAAAACCAAACTAACTAACAGTTCAATCTAGTTCCCTGAAAGGGGCTTTCTGATTCAGAAAACCAAATTGATTGGCTTTGTGCAATAATATGAGTTCGCTATGGATTAATTAGGAACGAATTTAATTAAGTGCCGAGGACATAAAGGAAGCATCAAATGCGATCGCCATCTTTTCACGAAATCGGCTTGATTTAGTTGACTATGGCGACTCCAACTTCTCAAAATCGTATAATTCTTCAATTTTTCGGTTACTTTAAACGACGCAAGACCATTAATCATCTAATGGGTTTCGGGAGCGCGGAGTGCGTTTTCTCCTAAAGACAAAATGCCTTTGACGTTACCTTTCAAAACCATACACCAAGTCACAATCAGCTAAGTGCAATCACGACCCGAATCACGATTTTTCTGCCATGTATTTCAACCCCGTTGGAGTTTCCGTTCGCACTTTTTAGTACATGTACTCAAGATGTAAACTTTTCTAAAGGAGATTATATCCAATATCACCCTCTACATATATATGCTTGACACGTCATCCGTTTATCATCACTAACCTTTATCTTATTTGCTATTTATCCACTCATTTTCTACTTCTGTCTGGATCTCCCTAGCTATTTTCGTCACCCGAGTCAAAATGTACTCGTTAGTTGCACTAGTTTTCTTTCTTTTCTCATATTTTCATTCCTAACTTTATTACTATTTTATGAGACTATTTATTTAAAAGACTTCTTGGCAAATGCCTTCGTTAGTATTTGCTTATGGTCTTGAAATCACACGAATCAAGAACGCTAATGATTGTATACATCATATTAATATATTCACCAGCTCGGCTGTTTATCTTTATACTTATCTTTGCTACCACACATTCGACTGCTTTATCCTATCTCTTAGTAGAAAGTATCTCGCGGTATATTCACTACCATTTATCTAATGGTCCTTCTTTGATCACACAATGGAACCAGCAACTAAATCATATTTACAAACTGGTGGAAAGGACAAATATTAATCAAAGAGCGAATAATTAATTAGAAAAATTGCCCAGTACGAAATAGGAGGGAAGGACTTAAAGAAAATTCTTTGGTAGCGTTGCAGGTATGATCTTGGTACTATCGCGTAGTACCACTTATAAAGAAGAGCTGATGCTAGCCGAGTGGATACGACGTTGGCCTTCCAAAGTCGCGGTACGGGGTTCGATTCCGAATCCCTGCATGAGCGGAAACAAACGTCAGCGCACATAAAGATCTGGCTACCAATTAGTGGACGGGCTGTGCTCACCCCGTTATCGGGTGAGTAGATCTTACACCTCTCACCTCACCGAAAGCCAATCACAACACTGCTTTCTTTCCTCCCCCGCCTGCACAGCACAACACACACACTCTCTCTGTTCCAAGGAAACCTGCCGATGGGTATCTATATTCACGTACCCCTGACGCGGAACAGGTCCCTCTCCCCCAAGGTGACGAAGGCTACCACCTGAACGCTGTTTGGTGTCAAAACATAATACTTCCTGGCACCTCTCCCCAAAAGAGGACCGGCTCCTGGGGCCCTCGGGCTGACTAGCGATTGCCATTCTGACCTTAAATAAAATTTTCATTATCCGGTCGGGAATCCTCCCAGTATCATGGAAAGATTGGCGCTAACTAACTAACTAACCACTTCCAAAGGAACGCCAATACACGGCCAACCACAGGTCTATTAAGAAGCTAAGTTTCCCAACCCACTTTCCCCCTTTGGCTTGCCAGCTCCAGGCGCGTTCAGGAAAGGCGAGTTTATTTTTCTGCTTTCGTCAGACCCTCTACCATTAATCCTTTCTCCTCCATTCATTCTTTCTTTTCTATTACTTTCCTCCGCAAGCATTGTTAGATCTAGCATAGCAACCATTCTGGAGCTCAAATGCTTGACCTTCAGGGCACCAACCTTATCAGAAGCATTTCCTCCCAACTTCTGTCTTTATGAGGAGTTACGGTTATATTTCTTCCCCACAGTGTCATTTCCTTCTTATACACCACTTTGTTTCCAGATCTCTCTTTACAGAATTTCTGAGGAAGATGTCCTCGTTGATGGCCACTTTAAAAATCGAGAAAAAATATCTAGGCGAATAACTCAACACGCGTTGTTGGGCTCATCTCTTAACACCCATGTGATTATAACCTTTCATGCACATCGCCTTCATCCGAACCACTAAATACCACTCAATTCACTCTATCATCACCCACACATCTTGTTGGGTTGCTTCGTGATGTCATATAAATTCCCAAATTTGGAATCGCCTTCCCTATATACCTTTGTGTCTTGAGATCATGTAGAGACAGTGGAGACAGACCGAGACAAACCATTATGGTTTTATCCATCGTCTACCGGCCCCTGTGATCTTTTCCTTGACATTTTTCTTAAGAGGTTAAATGTATCCACAGCAAAAGAGTCATAAACAGACTCCCTCTCAATACCACACGCTACGTTACTGAACCGTTCAACATCGAGCCGTACGGTTCCAACACCAGCCAGCAGCGTGAGTCGCGTTTAGAGATCTTAGCTCGGCCAATATCAGGAAAATATATCTGATGTATGTCCGGGCTAAGCAAATCTACTCCGCAGTGGTTACTCAAGCGGCCAGCAAAACCTCGATGAAAAGGCTACAACGTGTCCAGAACACTGCATCTCTGCTTATCAACAAAGTCAGAAGGCGCCGCCTTAGGCAAATAGATTTGCACAGGAGGAAACCTTTGAAGTCTATCAATGTCGTCACCCAAAAACTTGGAAAAAAAGGTCTGGTCCACTCTAACGAATGGTGTCAGTCCTGAGCTACAGAGAAAAGCCGGCAGGCTTAATATACTTGCGAGGCTACAGGCAAAAGTATCACGCCAACGTCGGTTCCCTAGCACAAAACTATACAAACAAGAAGACATTACACCAATCTATACATAGATAAAACACAATACAACATATAAGAACATTTCATCAATACATACATAAATGAAACAGCGAACAATACAATTAATACAACACAAAAAACACGAGGTAAATTGTTGGCGAATAGAGCTAACAAAGGCTTGAAAACTGAATATTTTCAACAAAAATAAGTACACCTAATCATTTGAAAACAAACAATAAGAAGAACACTAAAGCTCATGAAATTACACAAACAGGATAAAAAGTTTAAACAAACAATAAAAGCAAAGGTAAAAATAAATAAAAATTAAGCGATGCCCTCCCTACTAGTGCAAAATACTTCCTCCCCGCTTTAATTTTCACCTACTATATCTTCCACTATCCCAACTTCTACTAAAATTGAGGATATCATCTTCTTACTTCTTCCTAAGCCATGGCTACTCCGCGCTTTTTTTTAAAGCTGTGGCTACTCCGCGCTTATTTTTAAGTCGTGGTTATTTTCCGCTCCTCTGTTACTCGTATCTGTGGCTACTCCTTGCTTATTTTTAAACTATGGCTAGTCCGCACTCCTTTGTACGTTGTGGTTACTACGCGATTTTTTTTTAACTGTTCGCGTACGACTCTACATCTGACCATGTCGGTCTGTCGGTCCTCGTTTTGCTTTTTTGTTTTTTGTAATAACATTGTAACTATTCGGCCGATTCTAACAAAATTTGAAACCCTTATGTTGTTTTACCTTTCCTTTCGGATTATATAATTGACAAGGTCCTTCCAAGGTTAGCTTTGGAATTATTTTGCTTTGGCAATAACATCATAACTATTCAGCCGATTCTAACGTAATTTGAAACCCGTGTTGTTTTACATTTTCTTTCGAATCATATAATCGCCAAGGTCCTCCCAAGTTTAGTCCGGGAATTATTAAATGTTTTGAAGGTCGTGCGGTCATAAATCAGAATAAGTGAAAGCACGCGACTTTTGGTCAGCAGACCTTGTTTAAGCCATGTCTACTCTGCATTGATTTTTAAGGCATAGCTACTCCATGTTGTTTTTTTTCAGCCGCGGCTACTTTGTGACTTCATGATCTTTTGGGTATGTTGGGTATGTTATTGCATTCAACTAAGTGTGTAATTGAGCGAGTCGACAAATACATCCTATTCCTTAATGGTGTGGACTTCCGCTCACCACCTATTTTGGTTTGAAAGAACTTTCTAGAATTATTTTACAGAAATTTCGTTCCGAGTAGTGGATGTATATTATTATGTGACAGGAGAGCTTTTGGATCTTATGGCAATACTAGTTGTTGACAGAAGCATACCCTACATTACATACCATCAAATGGTTAGAAAGTTCATTCAAAACAAAATGGGTGGTGAGCGGAAGTCCACACCATTAAGGAATAGGATGTATTTGTCGACTCGCTCAATTACACACTTAGTTGAATGCAATAACATACCCAACACATCTGGTTTAGCCACGCTTCTTTCATTTCTCTCTTTGACGTAGCACAAGCTGTTGAGTCCAACAGCTTGTGCAAACACCTCTTTATTTCTTTCTTTCCTCCTCTTCTTACCCTCTCAATGCAGCCTTGTTCGCAAGAGGTCTACAGATCATTCTCGGCACTCCCCGAGGAGGCAAGGTCCTGCTTTTTAAACTCTCGCCACCCTGGAGGGGAAGGGGAAAAGAGTGGTCAGTCATTTCCAGACACGATCACCCCACCTGGATGCAATCTTGGTGGAGGTTGTTGCAATTGAACTTCCACTTTCTCTCTGTCGCATAGACCGCTAGCAAAGGGGGATGGGTTCTGTAAAGTCCCACAGCATGCAACAGCCTCCCTCCACTCTAAATTAGTCCCCCAGGACAGCCTTACAGAAAGCGAGAACCCCCACTTATTTATGGTAACGTTGACTGGGACCTACAACAGAGGTTGGGGGATCAAAGCTTTTTAACCCCCTTCATTTCCCAAATGGTCGGAAGGAGAAGAGCTGTCATTGCTCCTAGGGAGCTAAACACAACATATCATTTTTGTAGATCCCACGGATCTAAAGGGGCATCGGAAGGGCATCTGAAATAAATAAATTATCCAAAACGTAATTGTACTGATTGAATAAGTGACTGTACAGGTGTTCAATTGCTAATTCAGTAATGTCTCAAACTGTAAGCAATGAGACTACCACGCAATGTTTTGAGGTAATTATGTGTGAGATGGTTTTGCCGAACTAGTTGGGAATAATTTAGAATTAATTGCTACCAGAAACGGATTAATATAGAAAGCAAACAGGCATTAAAATAAAGACCTTGATGCCGAATCCATTCTGGAGGTGTATGAATCGTGTTCATGGATGTGTGCAACCGTGTATTCATGTGTGATATTTGGGTAGGTAGAAAATAAAGTTGTTTTTTTTCTTTCCCCTATCAAACAATAAAGGATCCAGCCAAAGAGAAAGTACATTTAGTCACCCCATTGGACAAAGGGGGCGTTACCGTGTCTCCCCGAAATTAGTCGATCGCATATCTTCATCGACAGCGCCACAGACATGATTCGTTCATGCTTATCGCAAGTTCCGACAATTTGTGGTCTACCTAAAACTGTTTTATCCTTTCTAACCCAATAATGACTTCTTAATATTACCGTAATACTAATATTTTTTTAACAAGACTTTCGAGAATACAAAATTTATATATTTTTTTAAGTTGACATAAATCTTAGATGGGTGGTGGAATAAATTTATTGAGTTGCTTAAATTACTTCCTGCAGTCTAAACATTACTTTAGAGGCTGGGACTGACCTGGAACTATACTCGTTTGGCCAGTACCTGACTTAATCTTTCAGTGAAGCGAGGTCATTATTTATTCCGTAGTGGTTGACAATGGCGGAAAGGCGTTGAGCCTTAAGAACTCAGCTTGAATCATGCCTTTTTGTTCCCACTACTCTCCGATTCCTTTAGTATCCTCATCGCCCCTATCGATCGCTTCAAAGGCCCTTTTACACAACGCCACCATGGTGACGTTATAATTTTTTTTCTCACCCCCCGTCACGCCACCAACTAAGATCGCTCTTAACATGGCCGCACTGAAAGTCACGTCTAGTGTGATTAGCTTCCTTAGTTTCTGTGCAAACAAGTAGTGCCACCCAATGGCGCAGCCAATGGCTTATAAGGAGAGAGATCTGCAAGCAAACGAGAGGACGTCGCGGATCCCTCATGTATACATTGGGCACACAATCTTCCAGATGTCAGCCGCAGCATGGTGGTTCAAGCTCCATCTGACAGACAATTGCTGGTGGGTAAAGGGATAGATAAGGGAAAGAAATGGGGGGGGGGAAGAAAATAGGGGAGTTGGGAATGCAGGCATGTTAAAAAACCCACCCCTTCCCCCCCCAAACCAAGGGTGAGAGGACGAAAACCAGTCGGTGGCCAAGAAATAGGAAAGAAGAGGCTTAAAATGAACAAAATGCGAAATCAAAATTTTTCTCAAATTTTAGAAGGAATAAAACCAAGGTAGTCTCAATCTAGTTTGAGACTACTTGGGTCCGGCAAGACGCACCGCTCAGCTAGGTTGACCGGCAAGGCGTGCAACTCTCCTTAACCTAAACACACTCCAAGGGCTTTTGAGTTTCTTTGCTCTTTGACTACGACCTTTTGGATGAATTGGTAAAGTAAAGTGAAATGAACGCTGTGATGGTTTGCGGTTACTATAGCAACGAATAGCCACCTTCACGGTACATCGGACCCAGCTGGGGGACGCTCCTCTTTCACCTAAACGAGTCAATGTATTCAAGGGACCAATTGATACATTTGTTTTTAGGGCTGTTAGATTTTGGACCATTGGATACACTCACTTGGCGATGATCAGGAGCGTCCCCCGGTTCTGGAGGGGTTGAAATTTGACCTCAAACCAGGATTTTGCAAGTCTTATTTATTTCGGGGGTTTCTCCGCTTTTTCTACCAAGTGCCACGAGTATTTTCCTCCCCCTCCCCGCCTTATGCGAATTTAATTATCAAATGAATTGACCTTTGTAGGTTTCGTCGTTTATTGTGATTTTTATTGTTTTTATTTTCTATGTTAATTTAGTTTAGGCCAAGAATAGGGTTTATTTAGTCACCTATTCTAATCTTGGTATAAACTAATTAACATGGAAAATCTAAGCAGTTTAAACTCTCAATGGACAAAAAGGGTAAGTATTAAGTTACGCCAGTTGTCCATTTTCAATCGTATACACGATTCCCTGACTTGATAATGAGATGTACATGAAGATCAGAATGACAATTGCTCGAAAACCAGAGCAGAGTCCCTTCGTGACTCAAGGTAGAGGGGCACCCGCTCCACGGAACGGACAAGTGGAACTGTGTATATGAAGCCAGGCGACCGAAAAATAGTGATGTTATGATTGGCTGTGTGCGTGATTACCTGTGTAAGGAGCTTCATGCCTCTATGGGCGTGAGTTCAGCGCGTTCACCAATATGCGCTGGAATTTTGTGTCCGCTCTTGCTAAGATAGAACCCTGTATATTGGTGTAAGATGCCCATCTTTTTATCTACTAGACAAGTAGAACCATAAAAGTCAACTGATCTCGTGCCGTTGAGGGTCACCAACATGACTGAGTGGTAGATAATTTCACTCTATGCCTGTTAAATGAGACAAATAATTCCGACTTATTATTATTTAAAGTTATTTTCCTCTCATTTTTTAACGATGGCCTTTTTTTTTTCAGCGCTAGGAATCATCGATGGCATCTATTTGTGTCTTCTTTGCGGACAGTCAATCCAGCTGGTGTAGATTTACTCTCGCGACCGTCCATTTCTCCTCTGAAATGTTTCGTCGTTATTCTCTATCTGTTTGAGGAGTTCCACCGAAATGGTATTTTATCTTGAGCTTATAATGCTCTTAATAGTTCGCACATTTTAATCCTAGGGCTCCTTTGTGTCCTGGTTCTCTGAAAATATCTGTAAGCGAACCTCTTCTCGAAGCATCGAGGGATATTAGTTTTTTTCTAAAAGATTTGCTCACCTTGTATCGTTTTCTATTCATCTGTTTTTATTTCTCTATTTCTGCTTTGTCTTCTTCCCATTTTTGCTAGGAGTCACATCTCCCCGTTAAACCAAACCCTTAAGTTCTCTCAATTAAATAGGATAATATTGGATAAAATGGATCGACTTTTCGACGCAACTACAAAAGTGGTCGAACTCTACAAATCCACTCTAAATGAACCGAGTCTTAATACCAATGTAATGTAGAGTTACAAATTTATTTAATAACAGTCTTAATAGTACTGGAGGCATTTTAATGATTTTCGGAAGTGTCACCATGCCAAATATTTAGACTTTTTCATGAGTAATTTGGAAGTGGAAGAATCTTTTTTACTACCAATAAAGGAGCATTTTTGTACTCAGAAGAGCCATAAATTTCTCATTCTCAATTTAAGTTGGCATATTGAAATATTTGTCTTATATATATAGTGAATTCTCGGGGAGCAGAGAGATAGGCGAGCCAGTTCAAGCATATCCGTGACTGATCTTCACTTTAAACTGGAGACCAAATCAATTACCAGTCGTGATGACCCTAATAGCTCTCTGATGCGACATTCCATTCTGATGAGGCGATCGAGCCTCCTTCATTGGTAGCGACAGGTAAGCTCTGTAGCAGTGGGTGCTAATGGTCTCCGTGTTAACGGAACAGGTTTCAGATGATTGACGATTTGGGCTACTTATACCCTTAGGACACACTTTAATAACACAAGCTCCATGAACTTGGAGCACTAGAAGAAAACGGTCAGTAATAGAAAAACTTTGCCATGTGTGGAGACGGGAAGATATAGTCTTCTCAATCATTGTTTTAACTGAAGAAATCAGATATGACGGAGTGATGAATGCGACAATAAACTTGGGCCTGGAGAGGCATTGCCCGGTGAAAATGCGGTCGTTAGTAGAATACTGTACCACAAGCCCATTCCATAACACAGTCGTCACCGATTTTTTGCATCTTAGAAACTACATATATCATTTATAGCTGCCTTCTCATTTTTCAGACTTCTCACAGCTTTATTAACCTCTTGAATCCTTATCCTTTTCATACCCCGATACAGAACCTGGTCGATACCTATAAAGTTTCATTATCTTTAATTTTTTGAAAAAAATGATTCTGTGTCATGCAACTTTTAAGTTTTAAAATTAATCTCGCCTTCTTACTTTTCCTTTTTAAAAACATTGGCCTGAAATCTGTTTAATAGTTTGCAACTCTAACTCTAATACTTGTAAGCTCTTAATTTACAAAATACACAAATATAAGGAAAATGAAACAGTAACGAAATTTATAATGCAGGAAAAAGTAAATTTAATGTGTGAAAATATAGACAGATATAAGAACTTATTCCAAATAACACGAATTAAGGCTGCTACATAGTTGATGTCTTTCACTCTGAAGAGTATTGAAAGGTCTCTATAGTCTTCGGTGAACGCGTCCGTGACTTACTAACCCGGTGCGAGAGCCGTATGCTCGATCTCAAACCGGGCATCTGAAGTTCTGGGTCCACTTTAGGAGTCAAGAGACGCCTGTGCGCGGAAGTGTTTAGCGTGTGAACCTGCAACACTCTCAGAGCACCCACGATCTCCATCCGAACAGTGGTTGTTTTAGTGGCACGAAAGATCGAGACGACTGAATCATTGATCTGATTGCAACCCTCCTTGGCCTTTGTGACATGACCAAATCGCGTAGGTTCGTCCGTTCGCCTCGCCGTTGGGGGATTTTCCTCAGTGACCATCTGACTAAACCTGATGTTCGCCTCCTTTGGCCCGTCAATGCGTCGAATGCACCTTCTGCCATGCCCTTTGTAGGTTTAATTTCTTCCCCCGAAGCAGAGGGAGGTTGTGCTAAGCTTGATGCAGTGACTGGCAGGATCTATATGGTATATGTTATCTAAAACCTAAATCCATATTATAAAATCCCTTTAAGATTAGAGATGATTTAGATTTTCATGTCCAGGCAAAGTAGCAGAAAAGATTGGCCATGTAAATAGGGTCATAGGAGGATTAATCTTAAGGCTCTTTCAGTCTCCGTGATCATTTCCATTTCAAGCTTATCTTCGCTAATAATTTAAGGAATACGTCAAATAAATTTCTATTAAATAATTTTTAATGTGATAAGTAACTCTTTGGGGACGACGCACATCAATGCCACTGAAGATTTACCCCCTTCGCGTCACCCACCTATGCCTTGTCAAGCCTGTGGCAGCCTAGCATTTTTTTCATATCGATGAGGTGCTATGTGTGTTCTAGCATCTCGTCTAGTCAAGATTCATCCCTGGGAAGAAAATCTCTAGCACCTCCCCCCCTAAGCATCTATCATATATATTATCACACCCACCCACTTCCTCCTCAGTTAGGCCTTTTTCTCTCAAACACTCTGACTTAATCAACTCACCTTTTAAGGAGTCTTCCAACCCTTATCCCCCCCCCCCTGACATTTAATCTCGTTTATTCTCCTCACAAATTTATTTCCATCCATTCTTCACCCATATCCATACCACTTCAGAACACTTTCAGTCACACATTCACTCTATCCATTTTTGGCACATCAATCATCCCTCTCAAATTGTCCATTGGGCACTTCTCTCACTCGAGCTATTTCTTTCTCCTTCCACACTAGTCTCACTCCTATTCACTGACGTTGGCACCAGTCTCATGCAGCTCACTCACACACTCCAAACTAAATCCCTTAAGATTCTCAATCGCTCTATTCGACCATAAATCTCTCCTCCCTTCTCTCTCCATAGAATAGTCTTACGCCCTTATATTACCGTTGGTATCATTCACTATACTTCCTTGGTACCTTTAAACACTAAAGATTTTCAAGGCCAACAACACTCGCCGTAATATCACCTACACCACTCCATCATCACCCATAAGCAATCTTAATCTTCTCTACATTTATTTTTATTTCTCTCTTTAGACAGACGCTGTCAAACGCTTCGATGAGAATTTGCAATACCCTGCTCACTCTTAGTTACTAACATGAACAGATGTATGTGGATAGAAACCATCTCTCGCCATTCCTTAAGATTGTTGCACCCATTACCTTTCTTTCTTTTCCAGCCATGTTATTGGACTAAATGAAGATATGCTGACTGCTACTCAATATAAGCATGTCTACACTCATCGTTGTCTTTGATCCTGATCTTTAGTATTCTTGTATGCATTCTTCTTCCAATTATATTAACTAAATGATCATTCAAACAAGAAGCCATATCATGTCTATATGTACAGGCTGGTGCGAAAGTCTTGTCACTCCTGTTAATATTGTTTAAATTTTCTATTTCAGATGGCTGACACGAGCTTCTACAGTTTGGAAGAGAAGCTGATTGGCCTCCAAGAAGTCCAGACAACGCTGTGTGGGGTGCTATCAAGGAGACAGTTTCACAAGAGCGACAATGGAATACCCAACAGTTAAGGGACGCTGTTCGGGCAATCTTTGAAACAATCAGCAAAACACAGTTTGGTAAAATATCATTTTGTGCCAAGAGAATGATGGTGGTGTTTATACAGATCTTCTCGATATGTGACAAAGTCAATGAAAGTGAATAAACTATAACCAGTACATGTGTTTGATATTATTATATTGTTCTTTTATTGTTTTTATTACTTTTCGGTAGGGGGTAACAAAACTTTTAGACCACCCTGTATATATAACTCGCCTAAATCCAAAAGTTTACCATATATAGAATTTCAGTGAGCTTTGGAGTATAAACAAATTGATTTTATTTTAACGTTGGCTGAAACAAAGTTATGAAGAGAGAAGCCAACTGGAGGATCGACATTAGCTACCATAATGCAAGAATAGTCCGTAAAGAACAGGTCCAAGTAATTAACAGATCTATGTTTGACTTCACAACCAGATTTTGTAGCAAAGCTAAGAACAGCCCCATCATGATAATCAAAGGGGAGACCCCAGTCTTCATCATATGCGTTAAAATCTCCATCAAATATAAATGACGCCTTTATATCAGATTCCAATATGAATACCATCAGGGATAGATGGTAGTAAATAATACTCTCATAGAGGGCTGGCTTACGGTATAACGAGAATAAATAAATATTGTGTAGCCTACCACAAACGTTCATGCCTTGAACCTTATGCCAACCAAACTGCCATCCATTTATAGGATGCGGAGTAACCCTGTCTACTCTAAAAAGCCATTCCACGAACTCTGAGAAAAGCATTACACTTCAGAAGCATAGGTTTCTTGAATCCTGGAATTGACAATTTATAAATGTGCCTCATATCATACAGTCTATGACATGAGGCACATTTATAAATTTCGAATTGTTTTGTTCTGACACCTTACTCTATGGAAGACTAAGGTGTCAGAACAAAACAATGCCAAATTTTCTAGTTGAACTAGCCAAATCCATTGTTTCCATACAAGCCTCGATTGTTGTTATAACTACAGTAAGCGACTTTGGCGTAATTTAGACTGTAGATAGTCCATGATTCAATTAAATGTTTCTTATTAAACTTAAAAAAAATAACTTAACAAATAATGGCAAAGTGAAAAACAAGAGACAGCAATATTTAAACATGGGTAAATAAAAAACAAGAAAGACTGTTTAACAAGGTGGAACCGACACACCATGCAAGCTTACTATTATCCGGCAAAGCTCTTTCTACTCCAAAGGAAGAATGGAGTAGGATAAGAGTTGGAGAAGTAAGAGCTCTCAAGTGCAGCTCTCTCAAAGAGATGGGAGGAAAGAAAGGTTGCTAAAATCTTAAAATCGAAGAACTCGATTGAATTCAGCATAAACTCTGACTTAACTGCTACATCGTGTCACAATTCATTCGCACTTTGCTTATTTTACTCTCTAGAATAAAAAAAAAAACACGCCAATAGAATTGTTCAGCAGCTACATTATCTATCACTCATGTCAGAAAATATACTCAGAAATAAAGAAATACGAAACTCATCTACTAAATCTAATAATAATCCCGTTTCAAGGCAAACTCTACCTAAATATGGGTCCTATGAGTAAACCACAGAGCTAAAATCCTTAAAAAACAAAATATTTCCGTCCTTTCCTCCCCAAAATGCCATGCTGATCCCACAGATCGGATTAGACTTTAGACCGCCCCGTACGTAAACATGCTCTCAACGCAGTGATCTCGGCCAAGCTAAGGCCGATCTCGGAGGTCATTCGAGAGCCGAGATCGAGCAAGCAGCTGCAATGCGCTGAAGGACTCCCTCAAGTGACGGAGCGAGGCCTTATCGTGGAGAATCGACACGCCCCCCTGCACCAACGAGACTCTCGCCGTTAATATTAACCACAAATAACAGTGATTAGGGAATATTGTAATGAAATAAGCATTATTATGCGAAGGAGTTCCCAGACCGGCATTTTCTGTGGCGCGCTGAGCACACTCAAACTTGAGTATAAATAGGCACTTAGAGTGGTGGAGAGAGAGAGAGAGAGAGAGAGAGAGAGAGAGAGAGAGAGAGAGAGAGAGAGAGAGAAGTTGGTACGAATTAGACTTCTTGGTGTGCATTAAATAATCAATGACCATAAAAAGGGGGAAAATAAGTGTAATTTTAGTTATTTGAGTTAAATAAAAACGAAACTAACAAGGGCATTTCCTCACGAAGTTTTTAGAAAGAGAGGTTCGCAGAGAAAATAGTGAAATTAGGAGAAGTGAAAATGAGGGAAAAGTAAACATGAGGAAATAATCCGAAGAAATCGAGTCCTAGGGACCGTGAGAGTGCACAGCTCTCCCCACCCCACCCTCCCAGCGTAGGTAACTCTGTACAAACAGCCAGATACTCTTAAAGTTTATATATATTCCCAATTATTATTATTATTCTCCCCACTGAGATATGTTACAGAAGGTGTGAATTGGTGATAACAAAAAGTAACACTATAACAACAACCCTCCGTGGCCCGAGGGGAATCCACTTGTCTCGCGTCGGGGGAGTGTGGACTAAAAACATCCTTCGGAGAATTAATTCCCTAGACGGAAGAATGATGTGTGCGGAGGAAAGAAGTGAAAGAGCTTCCTATAATTGGCTGGCCAGGAGGGAGGGGGGAGGGGTAATGTATGAGGATGGAATTACCTTCGGAAATCTTCTTGAAATAAATCGTACCCAAGAACACAAGTACTCGATTTGGACCCCTTTGAATGGGCTTTTTGGGGGGCATCCTTTCCTTCCACTCCGCTCTATGCCTTGCTGAGGCTTCAATTTCCTTCGCCCAAACAACGCTACCACGTTTGTCTCTATTTGGACCTCACGTTTGAAGGGGGGTTCGTTCAGTATCGAGCTTACAAATAAGACTCAGTCGCTCGATGAAACCTAATTCAGGAAACTAGGCTGCGAAGTTCCTTGGGAAAAATGTATACACGAGACTTAACTCGTAAGTGAAAAACAAATAAACACCGTAAAAGCTTCATTCACGAGACTTGTTTCGGGAATGAAAAACAAATATACCATAACAGCTTCATTGATGAAAGTAGTTTCGAGAGTTTTTATAACAAACAAACACCGTAACAGTTTCATTCCTGAAAGTAGTTTCGAGAGTTTTTATAACAAATAAACACCGTAACAGCTTCATTCCTGAAAGTAGTTTTGAGAGTTTTTATAACAAATAAACACCGTAACAGCTTCATTCCTAAAAGTAGTTTCGAGAGTTTTTATAACGAATAAACACTGTTACAGCTTCATTCACGGGACTAGTTTTTGAAGTGAAAAACAAATAAACACCGTAAAGCTTTATGGCGAGACTTGTTTCGGGAGTAAAAACAAATAACCACCGCAACAGCTTCATTCACGAGACTAGTTTCTTAAGTGAAAAAAATAACCACCGTATCAGCGTCATTCGCGAGACTTGTTTCGAAAGTGACTGGTTTCCATCCTCAGTCTAAGATCAATGATTAAACACAAAGGGTTAGGTTTTATAGAATGGCCCTTGTTATCATTGCTATTAGACTGAAGATGGAAACCAGTCACTCTCCGAAACAAGTCTCATGAATATAGCTATTAGGGTGGTCAATTGTTTTTGTTACCATTTTACCACTGAATTGCGCGGTTACGATACCAATGATTAGCCACCTTTTCCGATGCAGTCTGAAGGTGGCTAATCTTTGCTATAACAACCTCAGACCACCGCTGTGTACATTACACTTTAACTGGCCACTGAGATGTTTGTGGCAATTCTCGGTCAAGACCTAGAGTTTTAGTTTTCGGCGCAGGTTTTACCACCATCTCATTAGGTTGCGACTTCTCTCAGTCGGAGATTACAACTTTTTTACCACTAAGTTTCAGTCGTTTTTGTGTTTCTTTAATTTCAAAGGGTCCCTACAGAATTTTGCGCAACATTTACCACCGATTTTTCTGAGCGGGAACCTGCTAGACATTTTCACTTGTTCCATCTTCACTTTATTTTACACATCTTCCCTTATAAACTCAGGCTGAGATTCCCTCGATGGTTTGTTTCCCTCAAGGGACGACTGATCCCAGAGACGCTTCCTCCTTAGCGAGAGAAACCCCTTTGAACGTTCTTCCTCGAATGTTCGCTTGCTTTTTAACACACACACATCTATGATGAACACACACACATACACACATGATATACACTTTTATAAAGTTCCCCGAGCCCACAAACAACATATGTCACGATCTACGTCCCCTAAATAACACATCCGCAAAAATTACACATATTTAAACACGTACTGACACACATGAATCGACGCTTATCTAGACTACCATGATTTGTACTCGCCTCTCTCACTCACACACCCCTGCAAGCACACATAGTCAGCCATATACACGCAAGCAGGGATACCTGCTTACACGGACGGGCCCGACACAGGCGCTTGTTCTGCACGAAATTAAACTCCAATTCTTGGTTGAGCCTCAAGAGGAGGGGGCGGGGGCGAGCGATCAATGGTCCCCCCCTCCTCTCTCTCTTCATCTGCCTCTCGTTCTGTACCTTTCTCTCTCTCTACCTCTTTCTGTCTCACTGCTCCTCTCTCTGTCTCACTGCCTCTCTTTCTCTATCTTTCTCTGCCTCTCTATCACTTTTTCTCTCTTTCTCTGCACTTCTCTCGCACTGCTTCTCTATATCACTGCATATCTATATCTGCCCCTCTCTCTATCTCTCTCTCTCTGCACCACTCTCTGCCTCTCTCTCTTTGTCTCTCTGTCTCTCTCTGCTTCTCCCACTATATTTCTCCCTGTCCCATCTCTCTATCTGCCTCTGTCTGCCCCTCTTTCTTTCTTCGTATCTGCCTTTGGCTCTCCCCCCCCTCTCTCTCTCTCTCTCTCAGTCCTTCTCTCTTGCCTGAGAGGGGAAGCCCTATGTGACACTTTGTATCCGGAGGAGCCGCACCTCCTCCCGGCCTGAGTGAGAATCAGGAAAGCCCCGGCGTCACTGTGTTGACGTGAACTCTCCGATGCGGATGCGGCCGTGAACTCTCTGTTAATGCGATGCCGCTCTCGCTCCCGATCAGCGTTTGTCTTTTATTATTATTTTTTTACTCTACGACTCATCTCCTTAACCTGGTAAGTTGTTGGTGCTCTTCTTCCTCGCTTCCTCTCAATCCCTTTTCTCTCCGACTCTCCTCTCAACCCTCTATCTAGACTTAAGTACCTGACCAGCTACGAGTACCTCATGCCTCTATAAACAATTGCCTCTAACGCCCGCAAGATTGCAAGAGACGAGGCCTTGAATGGACCTGGGCGTTGGAGCACAAATAATGGGGGCTGACTATCTCCTAGTGGCCGTTCTCGGGTGCATGAGGCTGTACTGCTTGTGGCTTACGTGCTTCACTGCCTCGCTGGTGGCTGCCGGGCAAATAAGAAGTCTCAGATCGTGGTTCTGGATCTTCCACAAGATATCTTCACATCCTGGAGGGTTCTGTTGAGGATTAATACGTCCCAGTAAGGACATCCACCTTGTTTCCCTGCCTTTATGGCTGCCCATTTGGGAGCTGTGACTTTTTCGGAACGATCGGCTACTCAGTGACTTTTGACCGGGGTGAGTCGCTGTCGCTTTTTGCGAACACCATTCTTTAACGTTCCCAGGGCGGGCCCCTGAAAAGTCCGAAAACTCGAGAGAGGGTAGGCGAGAGTGGTTGGACTCGGGATATAGTTAACCGACCGCCTTCTATTTTCTTTAGTAGTCACAAGTGTCAGAAAATACCAGGTTTTGGCAGGTTTTCTAGAGTCTTCCGAGTTTCGCCATCATCTCCGACTACTTCCCTCCCTCCGAATCCTCGCCCAACCTTGGTGTCGGGGCGGATGAGGAGCTTAATGACCCTACCACTCTGATAGGTGAAGGGGGCTCCCCTCCTAAATGCGGCAAAGGGGTTTCCCCTTGGCCATCATCGGAGCTCCACCTCTGGAACGTAAGTGGACCCGCCTTTGCTTTCTCACGAGCCCCTTTAAGACTCTTCTAGTGGAGAGGGCGCTTCTTCCTCTCGTTTTTTGACAGTTTCTGGGGGTTCTCCCTACCCTCTTTTTAGAGTTGCCTCCAGGCGATTCTCCACCTGCAACGCCCCCCCCCCCTTGCATTCTCAGGGGTCCAATAAGAACACAGCGATACATAGGACGCGCCACCTCGGTCTCCGTCCCTCCCGTTGAGGTCAGATGACCCAGCACAACCACTGTGGGGAGGGTAGGAAGCGGCATCGTCCCCTGTGCCTTGCCTATGCACCTCGGCGATCCGAGGTTTGTTAGGGTGATGGGATCATGCCCCAGTAACGGGCCATGGACCCTATGAGTTCGGGGTCGCGATACCTGACACCTTGGCGGATGGCCAGTTGGAGGCTCCTCCTGAGGTAGAGATGATCCAGGAGGTGATCCTTCCCAGATAACAGGATGTTCCAGGGGGGCGAACCATGGCTCGGTGTCAGACACCGAACCTGCAAGGCCGTCCTCAGGCAGCACGGGCCGTCGAAGACTCACAAGGAGAAGAGGAACCCTATACCCTATTTGGAACCCCTTTGATGGTCATAGTTCTGGGGAAGGGTAAGGGTTGACTAAAAAGCCATCTTACTATTTTGTTTCCAACCATCGACCAGGGAACTCTTCCTGGCCCAAGGGAGGGCAACCCCTTTCGAGGCAGTTGTGTGTGTATACGGAGACCCCTTTGGCATTTTTTGCGACCAACGAGAGATATGTTTTGTGCGGAAGGAGAGAGGGGGGGGGTGTTGCTATTCGCTGTGTGGTAACGTGTTGCGATGAAGCTGCCTGCCATAACTATTTGGAAGAGCTTCATAGATGAAGTAATAAAGTTATGGTAAATAAAACTGTATAAAAGGTACTTAGCCTGAGTCTAAGACTTTTTGATGCGTTAAGTCGCTTGAAGGCACGCAATTTTCCAATCCTAACCCATTTTGCAGCAAAGAGAAAAGAAAAATTCCTTGAATTCCGAAAAGTGCTTTTCCCACACACATTTATGAGCGATGGCTGCCTTTCAGCGAATCCCACCTTCCAGGCCTCGTCGAAATGAAGCGCGCCAATTTCCAGAACTCGAGCTTCGCGCCAGATATTCGCGGAACTTTGACAAAAAAGCGGGAAATGGTGCTATAAGCAGAGGCGGGGAACACGGATGGACAGGTGAAGCAGCTTTGGGTATGTACCGAAAAAGATTCTGGGAATGGCGACATCTGTTTATTTATGCATATTATACCTAAGTTTCTAAGTAAAAGGATTCTGGTTTAGATTTGTATTTGAGATCTTATCCATGCATATATCATTCAGTGGTAACACAGAGCCTACTTTGAAATTCCTCTGCTCGTTGAAGCGAATTCATTCTTGTTTGCTATCCAAATATTCCAACGTCCAAATTTTAGGAGACAAAATTTCAGGACATTGGTCATCAAAGAATTAATCTACATTCTATTCCTTTAATATTTTGATTTGCTTTCTTTCATTTTTATGGAATTCTCATTCCCATATAGCAAACATAAATTACCCTTTTGTTTCTAGCTATTTCGGCAATCCATTGATTAATAGTTTAATTTTTTTTAATGGAATATTTTGTTCCGGCTGATTGAAATCAGGAATTTTCCATTTAATCCAGTTTCCAGGGACGGCATAAAGCCACTTCAAGAAAAGGGATGAAATAAAATAAGATAAGAAATTAGTAATTACAATATAGGGAAAATGTGCTTTCATGCCGGTAGGTCGAAGTCAGTTTGAGTGATGTCATTTGAGAAAATGTCATTTTGATCGATATATTAAAAGTAAATTATATTTGAGCGAAGTTTCTGGTCATTTTGAGGGAAACGAAATCTTTGCGCGAACGAAGCGTCTCGCAACTCATTTTGTAACATTTATTCGAAGCGTGAGCTCGTCGTGTTCGTGAGATTAAATTTACATTTCACTATAACCTACCAGGAAAATTATTTTGTTGACATGTTCCTTTCGCTGTTAATGTTTCGCTCAAAATGCCTTTTGGTCAATTTATATCACTCATTGTGTCTTCAAGAAAAGGAAGTTCCAGAAATGACATATATTAGGAAGTAAATACCAAATTTAGTGAGAACAAACTACCACCGCGGCCTCACAACGTCTCCGAATTCTGGCGCATGCGTTCCTTACTGTGTCCATGGGAAGATTTACGAACACTTCCTGGGTCTTGGCCACCAGCTCGGGCTTGGGGTTGTAGGCAGAGCGGTTGGTGTCCTCGTTCAGGGCCAGCTTAATGGTGGTGACTGCAGCACCAATCTCTCTGGCCAACGCTCTGATCCCCTTGCTCGCGTTTGATGTCACCTTGTCTTGCAGTTTTGAGATGAATTCCGGCATGTGGGCGCAATCAGAAGGCCTTGTGTGTTCCTTTCAGCTAGCCACGGCTCCACAGTCTCAGTTGCAGCTGCTTATGTCAGTCTTACAGCTTTTGGCATTTTGATAGCCGGCCCGAATCATCATAATGGAAGCAACTCTTTTCCAATATTCAGATGGTTTCCAGTCCTCCGTATCAACTAACTTTTTCTCAACTAAAACTTTCTCTGTACACTGTTCACCGATACAGGTTCCTGAAAAAAGGGGAAAAAAGAGAGATTATATATATTTATATATATGGCGTTGATAAGGATTTACTTGGTAGAATTTTAAAATTTCAAGATTGCCCAAATTAGGAAACATCCGTTTTTTATGTGATATGGTAAGCCTGAGCAAGACTTAGACCAAGCTAATAATTCACCACATAAACGAAATATCTTACGAGTAGAAACGGACACATTCTGGGACCAGATCTCTTAAAAAAGGATGCAGAAGTCTCAATTTAGAGTGACATTTAACTTTCAAAGTAGCATTCTCAATTAGAAAACAAACAGGACCCTTCAAACTCCACGTTCAAATCAAAATACATAGTGTCCTGCCTCTGTACATGTGCAGAGGTAGAGTACGATATGCATCTTTAATTTCCCTAACTCCAAGTTGTGCCATTATTAGAAGAGATTATATTAGTCAGGATTTGGCTCTGTTTTGTTCCTTAGATGGCGTAAAGAGGGAGAGGACGGGCTCATGATGCCATCGGGCTCAGCAGAGGTTATCATACTGATCTTTATGTTATTGAATTATCCGGTTGGGATAGGGGTGCGTCCTAGTTAAGGGACGAATGGGGTTCGATGCCTACTTAGAAATAGGGGTATTCGAAAAATTCGTAGAAAATGTGAAAAAAACAATGTACGCGTATGTTAAGATGTGTATAAAAAGGAAGTGATTTGACGTAGGTCGAAAGAAGAAATAGGCGTTTAAACAGAACCTCCAATCGAATATTATGTCTTCTGTTAAGCAAGAACAAACATTAAATTGGTGAAGTTAGGATGGAAAAGAGTGAAATAACGAAGAAGATCAAGAAGAGGGGCGGCTTTTGACAGACTCTTTATGTTAGGAGAGAAAACACCCAGGGAATGTTTATGGAAAGAACCTACTAACGCAGTGGTTCCTAACCTTTTTAATACCATACCCCCTCTAGGAATTAGTCCTTCCCTTCCCCCTCTTACATTAAAATAAAAATCATTTACTTCTCAATATTAACCACTGTTGTCATTAAGGGAACAACGAGTACAATTAGAGCAAGTCTTGTTTTTCCTCAAAGGATCTCCGCCCCCTCTCCCAGGTTAAGAACTTTCTCAAAACATCATTAAATAATTAACCGAGAATTAATTATTTACTCTTCTTCGCTTCAGCTTAATTGATTTCATTCTTCTTCCAACACAACTTCACAAAGAATTCGATGTTTGTCCTTAATTCTATTATGACAGAACCCATGTGGCTCAAATGGGAGTTCTTTTTTACACTCTGTTTTCTTCCTTTGTTCCAAAATCACTTGATGTTATACACATCATAACATAGAAGGTTATCTCCCTGGAACATGAATTGAATTTCAATATTTATCTTTTTTGGTTAATTCGCATTTTCCGGGAACATTTTGAACATCTCTCGTAAATAGGTGGTTCTGTGGTAAGCGGTAACTACAATCGGCCCCATTTTACAGGCCCATTTAGTTCGATTGCGGTGTTTTTTGTTTCAGTAGGTGTATCCTGGAGCTCCCCCCCCCTTTTAATGTTCAGGTTTGACGAAATTGATGAGTTCGGGGCATCTTTAAAGTTTATCTTTCAATTTTTCTCTATTTTTTCTTTTCATTCCCTCCATCTATTTTCTCTGACGAGTCAAAATCCCTTGTTGGTCAAAATTAAATCGTTTTGAGATTGTTTATCCTGGTTGAGTGGTTGGATCCATTCGTCAATTAGATACACAGACGACCGATTCTATCCACTCCACCACTGCGCTCGTTCTAGTATAAGTTGTGGTTGATACGGGACAGTTTTCACTAGAAGACAGTTCTATCTACGTAGTATTTAATCTTTTTATGGTTATACAAGCTAGTCGCGAACTAGCCAAACATATTGCTATTAACAGCCATTTCAGATAGGCCATTTTTATGAAGAATAAAATCATTATGTTTTTCATGATGGCAATATAGATCCATGAATGCTATGAGGGGCGGTCAATAAGTTTTGTGAATCGGTAGGGCAAAACACAGGAAGGAGGGTGGCTGTTTGTCAGGGTGTTACGACAAGTTATGACAAGACAAGACCTGCAGCCGCACGCTCCTGCGTCGTTTATTTAAGAAGCAGTAGCTGATCGCTGATCGTCAGTCACAAATTTTTCAACAATGGACAAGGTTGAGCACCGCGCAGTGATCAAATTATTGACCAAGGAAGGCAAGATTGCAAAAGAGATCCATGAACGCATGGTTGCAGTGTACACCGACACCGCCCCTTCCTATGCAACCATTGCTCGCTGAAATAGGGAGTTCCACCATGATTGTGAGTCCCTTGCAGATGACCTCCTTCCAGGACGCCCGTCAGACGTGACCAACGAGGACAATGTGGCCCGTTGGGAGAGGAGGATCCTCGAAAATCGACGGGCAAAGGTCGAAGAAATCGAGCAAGAACTTGGAATATCACATGGAAGTGTTAACAACATCATCCACGACAATTTGGCCATGACCAAGATCTCTGCCTGTTGGGTCCATAGAAACCTCACGCCCCATGATCGACTTCAACGTCGTCAAAGTCCACAAGGCCAAGGTTGCACAAGCTGCCCTGCGTGAGTGCGGATTCGAGGAGCTCAATCATCCCCCCTACAGTCCAGATGTGGCCCCTAGCGACTACTTTTTATTCCACCAGCTCAAGGCTGCACTGCGTGGACGCCGGTTTGGGGACGATGAAGATGTCCAGCTTGCCGTCCAGGAGTGGATTGAACAGCAGTCGGGAGATTTCTGGTTGTCGGGAATTCGAAGCCTCAGGGACAAGTGGCGCAAGTGCATTGAAGTCGAGGGTAGTTATATTGAAAAATAATAATACACTTTTCCTCATATCTCGTTTCCTTATATCCGAATTGCAAAACTTATTGACCGCCCCTCGTATGTTATGTCCCTCTTCTGGAGAAAGTGATTTCTTATTTTTGTCTGATATTTGTTTGCCATTGACCGTCTCCACCAGCAACCATTGCCTTAGAGTCACCTCATTACGATTTATCCATGCATTGTCTTTTTCTCTCTGCATTCCCGTGGCTAATCCCAGTTCTCTCATCATAACGGATTTAGTAATCAGTCAGTCGCTTTCTGGCCACTGAACAGACAACAGTTCGATGCTTCCTCTATATCGTTCTTTATTTTCTGGATTTGTTTTAAATAGACTTTTTTCAAAGGCTATATTGATTCTAGCTACTCACAATTTCTATTTTGAAATAATTCTAATTATATCTCTAGATTAAATGTTAATGGGTGCCTTTTCTAAGGACTAAACTTCTTTGAAGTTTCAAAAACTTTCTTTTTACTATTTCTTCAATGAGCTGCAGTTTAAATTTCTTATAGTAATTTTGGCTAATCTCATTTTTTTCCACGAATACTTAATCACTATCTATTTTGGAACAACTGCTTTTCCTGAAATAGAACCAGGTATTATTAGAATTCTAATAAAACCATTCATATCATAGGAAAAGTAAGGTGTACCCTTAAATAGCACGCTTTTGTTAACAAAACCAATCTATTAAATTCAGATGAAAGAGACCCGTCACTGATGGTTATTTCAAAATTAAAAAGAATTACCATCATTCTCCGCCATTCCTGCAAAGCCAGAAGCCTGCAGATTTCCGTTTCTTCCCGAGATTGAGAACATAGCCCATTAAGCCCCTCGAAATCCTCACCCAACAAAGCTTTTCCAAAAGAGATGGTGTTAATGGAAAAGAAGAATTACGTAAAGTGTTTCAATTTTGGGAACTTCATCATTCTAATTTCTCGCAGTCATTTGAAAAGTGGCTCTAACTTACACCGGAGACTGAAATCCTCCAACAGTCAGATGACCTTTGATGAAACGTGCTCCAGGCGTTTGAGCCTCATTAGAGAGCGAATCCCCGAACAGCATCTTTTTTCTTTGTCTTATTTGCATTCGGGTCGAGCGCCATTGATTAAATTGAGATCAAATTTATTGAATAACTGTGAGGAGACGAAGGAAATGGAAAAGAAACAAGCAAATGGGATTAGGATAAGGGTTAGAACTATCTCAAAACCAGATTCCTTGAGTGAGAAAAAAGAGGAAACTGACGCAACTAAAGAGAACATTTTTTACTCGGTGGAGAAAGTGGAAATGTTTAAAAGGTCAACAAATACCATAGTAGAAAGCCTCGGCAGCCTTAAATAAAAGGGCAAAGAGGGTCTAGTTCATATGGCATCAAGTCCTAACAAAGACCACACGTATTAAGAAAAGCAACTTGACCACCCGGGGAGGGGGGAAGGTAACAATAAAATACCAGAAACATCACTTATGTGGTGGAGGGGTAGTGATGCTGGTGAAGATCATCGGATGGGTAAAGTATCGCTCTGGAGACGAGAAAATTTGAATGAACTGCACCTCGGAGTACCTCGGTTAATTAATACGAACTTATTCCTGTAGGAGGCTGCACATTCCTTTAACATGGAAGTCTGTCAATAGGTTATCAAGTTAGAACTTAAGCCCCACGAGGAGCTTCGAAATAAATTCCTACGTATGGGTTCAAGTTCGAATTAAATTCCCAGGTGCGTGTTCGAGTTCGAATGCAGTTACCATGTGGGTGTTCGGGTTCGTATTAAGGTCCCGTATGGGGATTTAAGTTCGAATTAAGTTTCAAGGTGAGGATTAAAGTTCAATTTAAGTTCTCGAGTGGGTGTTCAATCTTGAATTAAGTTCCCGGGTGGGTTCGAGTTCGAATTAAGGTGCCGTGTGGGAGGTTTAAGTTCGAATTAAAGGTACCTCGGTTAATTAGTACGAACCTATTCCTGCAGGAGGCTGCACATTCCTTTAACATGGAAGTCTGTCAATAGATTATCAAGTTGGAACTTAAGTCCCACGAGCAGCTTCGAAATAAATTCCTACGTATGGGTTCAAGTTCGAATTAAATTCCCAGGTGCGTGTTCGAGTTCGAATGCAGTTACCATGTGGGTGTTCGGGTTTGTATTAAGGTCACGGATGGGGGTTTAAGTTCGAATTAAGTTCCATGGTGGGGGTTAAAGTTTGAATTAAGTTCCATGGTGGGGTTAAAGTTCTAATTAATTTCCTAGGTAGATGATCAAGTTCGAATTAAGTTACTGAGTTGTGGTTTAGCTAGTAATTAAGTTTCCGGCAGTGGATTAAAGTTCGAATTAAGGTTCAGACTGTGGGTTCAATTTTAAATTAAGGTTCCAGTGGCGGTTTAAGTTCGAATTAAAGTTCCAGTAGGGCTTCAAGTTCAAATTAAATTCTCGCGTGTGGACTCAAGTTCAAACTTAAACTCCATTGGGGGGTTCAAGTTTAAATTCAATCGAATGTGTGGTTTAAGTTAGAACATTCACTTGCCTTGTATGGGTTCAAGTTCTGAATTAAGTTTAGGTTTCTACCTCAGTAATTATGTTATGTGTCCAAGCTTGGTTTACGGAGCTTATGATATGTCCTCGCGATCCCAGTTATTTGGGATCACAAAATTTCCTATTGTTCTCTTTCTCCTCCTTAAACTTTCTTTTTATCGACCCTTCTCTTCATCATTTGTCTCCATTCCCCCCATTTTTTCTCTATTAAAAATATCTTCACTCTGGAGCAATTTGATGTCATGGTTTCAGGATGCTGTTCCCTGCGACAGTATACCCACTCGGATTAAAGGCAGCAACCGAAATAACCTCGCCTGGACCGACACCTTGAAATCACTCACTCTCACGCATTAACCTTTTTTGAATATCATGCGATGATCTGAGTTTAAATAAAATGTAAATAACTAGAGAATAAAAATGAAAGAAAGACATAAAAGAAATTCCGACAGAATGAGAGTATTTAAAATGGTAGTTTCTAGACTTCTAATCTCTTCGCCCGATCTTTTTACAGACTGGCCGTTTTGAGCGTTGAGGAGCAGCTCTTTTCAGCGTGGCCAGAAGGACGAGAACTTCCATTCACTTCGACGTGATGTTCTCATCTTAGCTTGACGAACACACTGAGGCTAAAGACACGCTTTGGTAATTATTGATCAGTTTGTCTTTTCCCTTTCACAGAGTTTGTAACGTTTTCTGTCCTGGTAGTCTCTATTTTACTATCAGGACGTAGCACTTACTCCATCACGATGGGTAGTAGGATTTACTATCACTTTTAATCTCATAGTCATTGTAAATTATTGAAAATAAGTGATATTTTTTTATCCTCGTCCTAGTCCGTTTTGTAGTCAGTTGTTGTTGACTGCTTTCATTTATTTGTTTCTCGCATCGGTGAGTTTTATTTGCTGCAATCTTAAACTTTAGCTATACTAAAATTGATCTTTCAATTAGCTCTTATTCTATTTATAATTTTAGTTATATATTATTATTTATTCCAAATAAAGAACATACCACGTTCCCGCTTTATAATCTTTCTTTTATTGCACTTTTAATGACAAGTAATGTATCAGGCGTAAACAAAGGTTAAAACAGATACACATTACACCTTAAACATGTTACATCATAAAGACGTTGACCATAAACAATCGAGTACCGATGTCTTTGTGCGTGATGATAAAAGAGACTAGCAAGAAGAAGAAGAAAAACAAGTAGAAAGAGAAAGACAAGAAACAGAAGAAAGACAAGCTGGAGAAGGAAGACAAGAAGGGGAAGGAAGACAAGCAGGGAAAGATGGACAGCAAGTAGAAGAAAGACAAGAAGCAAAAGAAGGACAAGCAGGAGAAGAAGGATAAGAAGTAGAAGAAGGGCAAGAAGTAGAAGAAAGACGGGACGCAGAAGAAGGACAACAAGTAAAGGAAAGAAGGGAAGCAGACGAAAGACACGCAGGAGAGGGGGGCAAGAAGTAGAATAAGGGTGGGAAGTAAAATAAGGAAAAAGGAGAAAGAGGCCAAGAAGGAGAATAACGACGAGTAGTAGAAGAAAGACAAGCAGGAGAAGAAATAGAAGAAAGACGGGAAGCAGAAAAAGGACAAACAGGAGAAGAAAGACAAGCAGTAGAAGAAGGACAAGAAGTAGAAGAAAGTCGGGAAGCAGAAAAGGACAAACAAAGAGAAGAAGACGAAGATGCTAACCTAAAATGCTTTCCCAATTTCTCTGAAAAGGTCTCTGGCTCTAAAACGTGCGCCGTTAAAGATCGATTTTGATTCATTACTTAAAAGAGTCTAAATCCGGGATTGGTCTCGCAGAGCCTGGTTTTCGTTATAGTCACTACAAGGTGCATCCACCGTCAAACCCACGCCTGTACATACACCCCTCAAAACAACCCTGTTCATAGACCTTCAAAGACAAGCTTGTACACACATCTCTAAGACAAGCCTGTTCATAGACCTTCAAAGACAACCATGTACATACACACTCAAAGCCAAGCCCGTACAAATAAACCATCAGTGAGTGAATGAATCAATTAACCGAGTGATTATCCTCTGAACCAAAAATGCACCACGAACCATCTTACTCTTTCAAACATTGAAAATGTGTCACTATTTTTTTTATTGTATTTTAGCGTTACTCTCAAGCCTGAGTTGCGTATCGGTATCTTTTTACCCTTTTCGCCTTTTAAATAGAAATTGAGAGATGAAAATGAAAACCAGCTCCCTTCTAAAAAAAAATAGTATGCTTTAATTTACCTTTCTCATGTGATAACACCTATTTCGCTAAATTCCCCAACTACGTGGACGAGAGATAAGGTATTATCAAAGCGGTCTCACACTAAGGGGCCTGCGCCTCCCCCCTTCAGAGGCTTTTTATTGCATCGGATTCCACGCGGGAATATGAGATTCACGCTCCGTTCCTTTCACTGGAAATGCGGCAAAGTGTAGCACTGATATGGACTTGGAAATGGAGGAGTGTTTAGTAAACAAACACCTTTAGGTCGCACGGAAAATCACGTTTCGCCAACCGGAATCGATTTTGGGGTGAGGCTGCGAGAAAATGATATTTAGTGGCGGCCGAGAGAGGAAGGTGGAACGGATAAGAAGCGGGAGAAAACGAATTGGAAATAGGGAGAATGTTTAGGAAAAGAAAGACATAATAAGGATTTCCACTAGGATCGTTCCTCTCGACCTGGAGTCACTTCCGCATTGGGACGAAAGATGAAAATGTTCCCGTCATATTTATCATTTTAAGTCGGTTACAACGGCCGTTGATTTTGACACTTTTAACTCTTGCCTTTTAGCTCGGTTTTAACAACCGTTCGTTTTTAACTCGGATATCAGGATCCTTGCCTTTTAATTTGGTTTCTAAGACCCTCACATCCATTGATTGGGTGATTGCTCAAATTCAGAGATTGAATGAGTGATTTTTCAAATCCATTGATTGGATGATTGCTCAAACTCATTGATTGAGTGATTGTTCAAATCCCATTGGTTTTATAGTTGCTCAAATACCATTGATTGGATGATTGCTCATATCCATTGATTGGTTGATTGCTCAAATCACTTGATTGAGCGATTGCTCAAATCCATTGAATGGTTAATTATTCAAAACTATTGATTGGGTGATTACTCTAATCCATTAAGTGGGGTATTGCTCAAATTCATTGATTTGATGATTGCTCAAATCCATTTATTAAGTGATTGCACAAAACCAATGAATTAGTAATTGCCTAATTCCATTGATCGGGGATTATTTGAATCTACAGATTGAGTTATTTCACAAATTAATTGATTGAGTGATTCCTCAACTCTCCCCATGTAACTTGCACACATCATACGGGCTTCTTTCCCTTTCGACCAAGGAAAACTTGCGGCAGAACATCCACCTCCCTTTGGGGTGTACATCGATCCTCCTCTGCGTCGCGCCAGATAAGGTTCTTGCTATACTTATCTCTTTACGCCTGAAGCAAGTTGCTTCGAACGCAACTCTTCTGTAACCAGGGGACACACCAGATTCCCCCAGTTTGGGGAGAAATATAACCGGTTGGTCGATAAGCAGTCCATATCAGTCGAGTCAGAGTTCATTTTATTCCCAACTACCACAAAAGGACAAGTAGGACACACCTGCCTAAATCTAAGACGCTCTCACCTCTCGCTAGTATCCATGGTAACGGTGCTCTGTTAATTAGGCCTTTTCTCTTATCCTCGCCGAATTTCGAAACCTATTTTCTCCATTTCCCGGCAAGATTTTCCCTCGCGTTTCTAGTAAAAATTCCTCCAACTCAAATACCATTTAATTTACTCTACACTTTCACAAACTTGAGCATACGGTTATTAGTATATAATTAGAGTTTTCGCTGCGCGTTAACTGAAGCGAATAAATTCAGTGCAATGATAGCGATTTACGTTTGAGTATTAATTCTCATTGAAGTGAATAATTCCACCTTTTTTGCGTTGCCAAATTATTTCACATATTAAATTAATATGGGAAAATTAATCGATTACTGTAATAAAACAAAATTCAATCTCTTTTCTTGCACTCGAGAGTAAAGAGTATGCATTTAACATCCTCCAAATTCACTCTGAGCAGTCAATACCACAGTAATTGGTTTCACCGAACACTGACTCTGAATTGTCAAACATAAATGAAACCGATTTGAGGGAGTAAGGAGGATCGAGCCTCCGTTGATCATCTAAATTACGAACTTTTGGCGTGATTTCTCCGTGGTGGGGCTGGCCTTTCCGAATGGTGTTTCACAGCCCATTATTATTTTTTTTATTAGTAGCAGTGGAAGTACTATTAGTAAGTACCTAAAACTACGAAACGATAACTGTCTAGCTCCGCTAAAAAGATTATGAAAAGAGGTTCGTAAAGCAAGTGGTGAAGTTAGAGGCTGTAAAAATGTGAGAAAAGTACATATTTCCTAGAGAGTATCCACAACTCTCCCTGATGAGCCCTTAATGGAAAATTAAACTCAAATCCGCTTATGGACGGTGGGGTCAGAAGGGAATGCAATCCTCCATATGTTATCTGCAGTATGAATTTCCGGGACGAGTTTGCCATTTTTAACAAAAATAGTCAAAAAGGCACATAATAGCAAAACATGGCCAAAATGGCCCAAAGTTTTAACTTAAAATGTGGCTTACGCCCTTAAAGTAGTATTATTTTATACAAATTAGAGTTTAATTATAAGAAAATTAACATAATAGATTCCCCTTGGTATATTAATTTATGTAATGTAAATAATACAAATTACATTTGGAGATTAATTATAATTGAGGAGCTTCAAATATGACCCGAACCTCCCCGAATGTAAAAAATAAAAGGATCTCTTAAAGGATGCCATTGTCGTTGTGGTTTTTCACTCCTTTATTTCCAGAGTTTGCCTATGTTATGGACTCGTAGCATCCTCTTCATGAACTTAATGTCTGCAGTATAAGTTTACAGAGTCCCAAAAGTAGTGATTCCTGGTGTACTCAATAGTGAAAGATTTTGATAGTGGTAGATGATAGATGGTGAAAGTGGGGTAGGGTTGCCCTTGTTTCAGGGGCATCGCAGGCATTTTTTATTTTTGAATACTTATTTTTTCCTTTTTTGTTTTATTTTTGTTGTCAAGTGTTTTTCTCTGTGTGTATTCCTCTTAGTGTGTTTCAATTTATTTGTCTCCTCGTCTCGTTTACTTTGTATTCGTGCAGTGATTTTGTTGAGCTTTCGAGCCTTTAGTAGCGTTCGAATTTAGTGTTTTACCTCGTGTATTTTCTCGTTATTTGTTGATTATGAGTTTAGTATTGTTTTGTAGGCTGTTATGTTACACTCTGTGTTGTTGATGTTTATGCGTAAATTGGTAATGTATTTTCCTCGGAACAGAGTTTAGTGCTTGGGAATCGCCGGTTTCGATCGACCTTCCCGTGCAATCTGGCAGGGATATTAATTCTGCCTCCAGTTCTTCTTAATTCTGGGATGATATCATTGGCCATTGTAGACCAGACCTTTTTGGCTAGTTTCTGGATTGCGACGTTTATTGGCTCCAGTTTCTGCCTGCGGTGCAGGTCCCTCTGCCGATACCTAATTAATTGATTGGTCAATATGGTCTCTAGGTATGGCCTCAAATATTAATAGGTCCATTAACATTTAACTTGACGTGCTAAGACTAAATAGCGGCCACAAGAGACTCTAAATTATTTTATATGTATGTTGACTTTTGGGACACCCTGTATTATCAAAAGTAGTGGACCGAATTCTTTTCTTTTGCGTCTCTTGTTTTAAATGTCTCCGAAATTTTTAAAGATGTTTCGAAACATGTTACATCATATGTTGAAGAGCTCTTGGAATCTGTTACGTTGTAGCATAATTTTGAGTGTCGTAACAGAGAGATAAATTTGAGGAAAGTTCTCATTTTCGTTTTGAAAAGGTTGACATGAACATAAGCTACATAACGTTATATCATTTTTTATTTTCTAAAGTCTCACTTTACTAGTTTGATTTAAAACATTTGCAGTGCACAGAGCTATGAAGTCAGCAAAGCGTTCTTCAATTCCATTTAACCTTCCCACTTGGTATACATAATTGCGAGTCGTTTAGATTGGAGAGGCTGGTTGTGGAGACACGCTCACAATTAATATTTTTCATTAAAAAGGTTGGGTTGGAATTCTCCTTGGGGAGGGGGGAGGAGGGGTCGCAGCTCACGTGGATAGAGAGCTCCTTGAAAGTTGATGTGAATGCTGGTACTTGACGCGTGGCTGGGGTGTGAGCGAAAACGTTGTATTCATGACAATTATGCGCCTTTTCCGTGCCTCTCAGATTAAGTAGATCTCGAACCGCGTAGGGTTGCCAGGTGTCACCGTGATGGGGTTGCTAGCGTTCGCTGGCTGGGCCAACATAGCTTAATATGTTAAACATATCACCTTGAGTTGCACTTAGGTATTGTACTCGTACAGTTCTTTTCTTTTATAGGTGTATTCATTCTTATATTGTATAGATAAAACTAACAAGATGACAGCGGGGAACGGTCAGATTGATCGAAATGAAAATCAAATGAATCAAACGCCCTCTCCCTGGACCATGTTTCACCTGGCAAATACTTGTAGGGGGTGAGTTGATTGAACTTTCTTATAAAATAATCAACAATACCGTCCAAAAGGAACAGAAGATACGTATTTCTATCACACTATTTTCCATAACTTTGTCCACAGAAAAGCCAAGGTTTCCAAAAGTGACGTAACGATAACATACAGGTATAAGCTACGTATGGGTAAAAAATCTAGCGTTCTGACCTTTAGGTACGGTACTGTAGGCAGTCATCTTGAGCTACTTGTACCTTTAAGAAATTTCCACCTCAAACCTTCCTTAGTTTCTGCTTTATTCTTCTTCTAAGTAAATAAAATTAAGTCTATTCAATCTTTTAAATGTTACAAGTTCAAGCGGGAAAGGAGTCAATTAGGGCAGATTCGAAAGGTTGCCTTTGGATATTGTGATTAAAGAGGTACAGAAATTTCGCTTCATCTCTCTTTATTCGATGGTATGACGAAGACAATGGCATAAAACACTGGATATATTTCCATGGCATTCATCGTATTTGTGTTCGTTTATTCGCTTGGATTAAGTTCATCTGGTTTGTGCGGTATAATCATTTTGACTGTGGTGATCTCTACTGTCAACATACAAATGAGTGTCAATATGTGTACATAGATTGTGCCCTATTTAAGTACCGGGGTTTTCAAAAGTGCTATTACACTCGGTTTTTGATCTGTCGAGAGGTTCACGTGCGTCATAGAAAAAGTTCCGCCAAACAAACTAAAAGTTATACTTTTCCAGCACGTTTCATTAAAACGTCTTTTCCATTGTGTGAAGGTGTGTGGAGATGAAAGTGAAAATAATCGAGATCTCTGCTCTTCTGTGCGCGAACCACAATAAGTTAAAGTTAATACATCGTCAAACGGTTCAACTTCAGCCGGATAACCGTCAATAGAGTCGCGGAGAGGTTTAACAACGGCAAAGACCTCAAAGATCGACCTCTTTCAAGCAGCTCTCAAGTTGTGAGAAAGGTCTTCGAAAGTGCTCCGGAACTCAAAATGACTGCGCTCGCGAAGAAGAACATCTCGGTAGCCACAGTATCCAGGGCAGTCAGGGAGGAGGGGGGCAAGAGCTAGAGAAGAGTGGTAAGGCCTCTGCTCACTAATTGTATGCGAGAACAACTTCGGGAGAGCTGCCGTCGCCTTCTCAACAACTCGAAAAGTCATAGCAATCGAATTCTCTTTTTTTTCTGATGAAAATACCTTCACGGTCGATCCGGTCCCTAACAACAGAACAACGGCGTGTTAAGCTTCGGTCAGTACGTCTCAGAGATCAGCTACGTGTCCACAACCAAGCAGCCGGCCTCCGTGATGATGCTTGGCGTCGTGGCTTAGAATTGGGTGGGGGGGGGGGGGGTCAACCGGTGACAGGCTCACCACGGCTACGAAATTCCTACCCTTGGCGAAAAAGAACGCGAAGACGGCGGACTACGTCTTTTGGCAAGACGGTGCCTCAGCCCACACGCCCAAGACCATGCAAGAGTGGTTGGGATCGAACATGCATTTCTGGCCGAAGGAATATTAACCGCCACAGTCACCCGAATTCGATCCCCTCGACTACTGCGTGTGGGCGCATGTTGAGAAGAAGGCCTGTAAGGTCCGCCACAACAATGTCTACGAGCTGAAGTCCTCCGTCAATCGCGTGTGGGCCAGCAAGAGGAAGGGCTTCGTCCACAATGTGTGCGCGGCCTTCAGGTCTCGCCTGGAACGCATGCTCACCGCCGAGGGCGGCCGCACTGATTAATATTACAAATTAAACTCATATTTACATGACAAAACAATAAAAACGTGTCTAATTGCATTAAAAACTATCGTTGTGTCGTTTATTGAGAGTGTAACAGGACATTTATAATTCACGGGAGCTTTCGCATCCTTTCATATTTTATTGTATACAGCAAAAATAGGAGGTGGGAAATGTTAAAATTAGTTGTGTGTTAGAGATATTAACTCAGCATTGTTCATATTCATTTAATCAGGGTGATCAGTATGCTTCGATCTATCAAATATGAATGAATTAACGTTTGAAAAATCTCACTTCGACCAAGAAGCTCCACTGTCCAAAGCGTCATTATAACAACGGAAAAGGAAGTAATCCGGAATCCTTTAACGTTTATCGACCAGGCGGCTTAGGTATTTTCTCTCTCAAGGGGCCTCATACTCGAGAAGGGAGGAAGAAGCTTAATAGCTATTTTTTCCGAAACCAATGGAAATTCTTTCTTTATCTCTGAATACTTAAGAAGAGGTGTATTGAAAATATAATGTTTATATATAATTCGATGCCTCTACGTATCCCAATCACAAGATGGTGTATTTGTGTCTTATGCGTTACTCACTCATCCGAATTGGGGACCTCTCTTTCGTTTTTTTTATTTGTTTTCTCTATTTTCTCTCTGTTATAGCCCTCTTTTTACCCCGAAAATTGAACAGTTATGTGGAATTTTACCAATTTCATTTTCGAATTTGTTTTCAAAATAGGTTTTTGTCCATACTGACAATTAGTGACTTTTAGAAAGAAATTGGAAAATGGTGGCGATTAATATCGGAGAGTGAAAATAATTATCGGTGGTGAGCGATCATAATAAACAAAGGATTTGACAAAATGGCATTGATTAACATGGGAATGGATATGACAAGTTAAGTAGCTTATGGAAGAGCACAGGAAAACATCAACACTACACGTGATAAAAAAGCAATTGCGTAATTGATGTAGCAAACGACATTTTCAAGCGAAACAATAAACATTTACATTACCAAAATATCTCATATCAAAATATCACTATAAGAATAATGGCTCCCAAAATTCTCATTATTGTGCAAAGTCATGAGGGGTGGGAAGAAAGGCGTATCTTCGAATCATCTTAGTCTCGATCTTGTGGTTCAGGTTGGCCCCAATGGGATCAGTGAAGTTGGAGTGTAGGATACATCTGGGTCATTCGATTCAATTAAATAAATCAATCGTATATTCTTCCATGTCGATTTCTCATTGCAAAAGAGTAGGACGCTTTGTGATAAAAAAAAACACGCCCACATTTGAGGATCCTTCCTAAACGGGCTAAAATTTTACCTGAAACATTTTAGGAAAAGAAAAAAACGGTTACCATCAATTCATTTTCGATGGTTGCCTATTTCCTTAAATTTTGTTTATAAATAAAAAGAAAACAAACAAAGACATCTTCGAAAAGAAATTTGTAAGGAAATTTGTAATGATAATTTTTGGAATAGGAATAACCTTAGAAGACTAGATAGAGCCTTAGCCACCTGGTGATTAGCTAAGAGGAGACGCTTAAAGAGGAGGTTGGAGCAATATTCATACAGTTTCCTGACCCTTCACGATTCTTGATATCGTTCGCAGCCTTCAATCTCATCCTCATTTAACAATTCCCGTTTTTTTTAAAATTTAGTCCCTCGACAGTCGACTAAAAATTCGACCCTTTGGGCCCAGATGAGGAAAGTCTTCTACCTTCGATTGTTGAAGTTATTTGCCCTTTCTTCCAAGTGATAATGAACGCCCCCCAACAGAACCCTGTACAACGTTCTATGACCTTCTGAACTTAAAATCCATTGCTACTTCTTTGCGATTTCAATCACGATTCAGCAATAGCTCAATAGATTCGGGGATACTTTTGTACCCCGGAACCAAGAATCAACATAATTTTAAGGGGGGCAAAAGATGCTAGGAGCTACCAAAGGTCATCCAAAACCCTAGTAGTAGTAGTAGTTCGCCAACCTGTATTTATCTAGGCAGATCCCGACCGGATATTAAAATAGACATAAAGGTCAGTATAACAATCGCTGGTGAGCCCAAGGACATCAAGGACCGGTGTCCGCCCATGCCGGGGTCGAACCCGGTACTGTGACGTAGGCAGACAAACGCCGTATCTACTCGGCTAGCAAGACCTCTTACCAAAACCCTAGTAAGCCAATACTATGGTATAAACTGCATCCATAGCACTGCGTCAAAACATTTAAGTCCAGGAGGGTCTCGCAGGAGAACCTTTTATTATAAAACTAAATCTTCTGAAGAGTCAATGAGTCAATAATTTTGTATTTTGTCACTCTTTAACTGGAGCAATGTTGGCAATAGTTGAGGACTGAGAATTGCTACGGATAAATTGACCGAATCGCCTAAGACCATCTCTGAGCAGACAGTTGGGACTTGCGCAGTAAATGCGAATCGGCTTAGGCAACAATGAGTCACTTTCGCTGAGGGCGACAGAAGAATGGCGCATGCCTAATTAATTAATTGACTCAATTGAATATAATGGAGCTGGAGTGATTAAATGAGTAGGAATGAAGAGCTTGAAACTCGAATAAGAAGTCACGAATGAATTACGAGGGAACGAGAGAGGTAAGTTGAATGGATTGACTAAGTAGGTTGACTTAAGAATGAATTTATCAGTTTGAACGACCGACTGAATGAATAAAATGCTGTCAATTGCTGCTGGTTGATTTAAGGAAGGATCTTAATCAACTTGATTCATAGAGGTGAATCCTTTTATGTTGTCTCTTTTCCCGTGTCCAGTGTAAAGGGAGGTTTCCTTTATTGGGCGTGGCTGGTGTTTTTGTACTTTAGGATTGACCAGAAAATGTGGTAGGCAGACTCTTGCGTGAGTGTGTATTTGTGTGCTTCGATGGGAGTAAATATTATCTTTTTCTTTGCTCTCTGATCTTTCTCACTGATTTGCTGTGTTTGATAAAGTGAGTGAGTCATTCTTAAGTCTCGCTTCTGACTTTGCGAGATAGATAGAACTTTATAGGGCTGTAAATGGCGAAAGCAGACGATAATAAGTTTTTCCACCATTTTTTTATCCGTTTTTATGTAAATAAATTCTAGAGCTATTTTCAAAATCTAACCTAAACCTTAATTTTTACAAAAAAATCATGTGGTGACCCTCTATCCTACCATCAGCCTCGATGTCACAACTCCTCTTTAAGTTGTCGCTCATCCAATCTTGCTCTGATTCTGTGAACTACACGAATAATAAATACCACTGTGTCAAAATTCGAAACCTATCGTAAAAAAAAACTAGGCAATATTATGTAACACCTCTGCATAGAATGAGCAAACGCCGTCTTGCGGTTAAAGAACTACGCATCAAACCGCTCCTAAATTGCTGTGATGCTTTTAAATTTCAATCTAAATATAACTTTGGAGGCTTGTTTAATAAAAGCGAACGCACTCATCTTTTTCCTACAGGCAATTTACATTGCTTTTCAGATTTACGTGCGACCAGTGCATTGGTTTTGAACTTGTCTTTGGGCACTCATTAACTTCAACTGTTCCAACAGGCGTTAGTATTGTTTGGTACAATTAGTTTAAAAAGCAAATGGTTAAATGTATACTATCTTTGAAGAGGCAAGGTCTACCTGCTTCCCGGACTTTCATCCAGGTAGCTCGGTGAGCTCAAGAAAGATGTTTCCATTCATTCTCATACAAGATTGTAGGCTTTGAAGTCACCATCTAAGCTAATCTTTCAGGTAGACCTTACAGTCACAGGGACTCTTATAATAAGAGGCAAAATATCCATGATAAGGCATCATATGATTCATCGATTTTAGTATCTACTCCACATTATAGTTAGGGCATTTCGTGAGTGTATATAAGCTAATGTAGCGATCATTTATTCATTTATGCAGCCATCATTTTGAGCCAGTCACTAATATAGCAATCATTTAGAGTCACTAATCTACCAATCACTGAGAGCCCCTCCCCCCCTCATCTCCCCCTACACACTCACATACCAACAACATTTAATTGGCCTTTTTCTCGACTGGTCCAAATGCTCGTCTGAGTTATATCTCTGACATTGGAATTTATTGTTTACATTATGGCCGTATGCAGGTAAACAGAAACCGTTCATGAATGATAGACTAAGACGCTCGAAATCTTCATCTACGACGTACACATGATGCATGTGAAAGTCTTCAGATGTCAATTTACATACTCTATTTTGACATCAACAAAATGTAACAATAAAATCGGGGGCGCTGCGCCCACCGTATAATAATGGGAGTTCAGCATTTAGAGTTAAGAGTGTTTTTATTAAATAAAATGCCCCTATAGGAACTTTTATGGTTAATTGGGATTATAAAATAATGAATAAAATATAATTAATAAATTTTGATGTATCAATGTTCGGTTTTTAACAGGGGTCTGTCTCCCTTTGGGCATATTTGATACATCGCACCTCCTTTCTCAAAGTGAAGATGTTTTAACAATATAAATTAAAACCATAGATAAAAATGTACTAAAATGTTGCATAAAATTGACTACAGTGATAAACATCCTTTGCATTTGTCCTTACCTGATCCAGCTGTTTTTGCTCGTAATACAAGGCAGGCAGCCGCTGCTAATAGTGGGACAATTTCTAGTATCAGGTATTGTACTAACCAGTGTGCCAGGAGTTTTATTGGGGCTGCAACCGTGATGTGAAATGGTTTGCCTAGTGCTGTTGTGGAGTCTACTGATCTTCTAGCATTTAAGAGGGGAGCTAACTCATTCTTATTATCTGCTGACATCACCTGATTTCCGGGGTCTTTTTATTGGGGGGGGGGATTATTTTCTTTCCTCATATCTAATCTTTACTCTTCTTTTGTCTGCATCGTATTTTTATTTGCACGTTGATCTCCCTCTGGAGCCCCTTGGGTTTATAATCTTTTGACTTGTTTTATGGGGGGAAGAGGGGGGGAGGGGAAGGGGAGGGTCAGCTCAAGATTTAAATAAAGAAGAGCGGACGCAATTGGTGTACGCTCTGCGCTCAGCCAATTACTGGGTTGGTTAGATCCTTACACTTCTCATCACAAACATACAACAATAATATCACTGATTTCTTAACCTCTCCCATCTTCGTAGCCCAACACGCACACACACGCACACAGCCTGTTCCAATGACTACTGCCGATGGGTACCAATATCCACATACCTCCGACGCGGAACACTGACCAAGAGCGACGAAGGTTCCACCTAAACGCTATTTCGTGTCAAAACATAATAGTTCCTGGCACCTCTCCACAAAGCCTTTGGTGCCTTCGGGCTCACTAGCGATTGTCGTACTGACCTTTATGTCTATTTCATTATCCGGTCAGATCTGCTTAGATAAAGGCAGGTTAGCGAAACATACTACTACTACAAATATGATGAGAAATAAATCTTCAATGAAAATTAAGTCATCATATTTATCCTTAGCGTAAAAATAAATCTTTATCTTGTGTCTATAATCAAACACTCATTGAATAGATTTGGCACGTGAAAGGCAGCGTGAAATACAACAAGGTATGCTGACCAAAACGTCGCGTGCCCTCACTTATTCTGATTTATGTCCTTACGACTTTCAAAACTTTCAATAATACCAGGAGTAACCTTGGGAGGACCTTGGCAATTATATTATTTGAAAGAGAATGTAAACACCTTAAGGATTTCAAATTTCGTTAGAATCGGCCGAATAGTTATGATGTTATTGATAAAACAAAATAATTCCCCTGGCTAATCTTGGGAGGGGGACTTTGGCAATTAGATCATTCAAAATATAATGTAAAACAACATATGGGTTTCAAATTTTGTTAGAATGCTCCCAATATTTATGATGTTATTGCCAAAAGAAAATAATTTCCTGGATAACCATGGGAGGACTTTGTCCATTATATCATTCGAAAGAGGATGTAAAACAACATAAGGGTTTCAAATTACGTTAAAATCTGCCGAATAGTTATGATATTATTGCCCCAAAAATATAATTCTCGGGCTAACCTTGGGAGGACTTTGACAATTATATCATTCGAATAAAAATGTAAAATAACAAAGGGGTTTCAAATTTCGTTAGAATCGGCCGAATTGTTACAATCTTATTAAAAAAAAAGATCTAAATTATATTAAAAAAATTTTTAAATTAAAATCGCGGGCCTCAACTTTTTGTCACACCTCATCTATGGAATTTGAAATTTAAAAAAATGGGCACACTTTAATTGCATAGTCTAGAATAGCAAAACATAGCACATTATAGAATAATATAGAATAGTATAACATAGCATATTATTGCATAGTGGTGCTTATCATATTATAGTATAGTATAGTATAGTATAACATTGCATAGTATATTATAGCATACCATAGCATAATATATTATAGTATAGCATAGCATAACAAAAGATAGTATAGTATGGTATATGTAGTATAGTATCTCTTAGCATAGTATAGCCTAGCATAGCATATCCTAGTATAGCCTAGTACTGTCTAGAATAGTATAACATTTTAAAGCAGATCTTACCATACGATAGCCTACCATAGTATTACCTCACCTAGCATAATATTGCCTCGCATAGATTGCCTAACATAGTACATCCTGCCTAGCCTAGCCTAGTATATCTTAGCATAGTATAACAGAGTATATTATGTCATAGCATAGCATACTATAATATAGCCTAGCCTAGCCTCCCATCGAATAGCTTAGTCTAGCTTAGCCTAGCTTAGTATAACCAAGTCTAGACTAGGATCCCCTATATTAGTATAACTTACTATACCATACTCTAGCGTAGCTAGCATAGTATAACCTAGCCTTACATAGTATAGCTTAGCCTGGCACAGCATGACTTAGCCTAGCCTAATCTATCCTAGCCCAGCAGAGAATGTAGGGTATGGCCTATCCTAGCAAAGAACCCATAGTAAAGCTAAGCCTAACAAAAATTAGTTTAACATAGCCTAGTACAGCCTAGCGTATATATGATATTAAAGCTTACCATAGTATAACAAAGTATAGCTTATCATAGTATAGCTAGCATAAAATAGTATAGTATAGCATAGCCTAATATAGTATAGTTTAGAATAGTTTTACATAGTATATATAGCCTATCCTATCCTTGCAAAGCCTAGCATTGTATAACCTACCTTACCCTAATCCAGCTTACCATGATATAATATAAACATAGTATAACCTAGACTAGCATAGTATAAACTAGTCTAGCATAGTATAGCCTAGCTCAACATAGTACAAACTATCCAATTCTAGCAAGGTATCTCCTGGCATAGCAGACCTAACCATAGTGTAGCCTATCCTACCCTAGCCTATGCTAGCTTGGCATGGTACACTATAATTTAGCCTAGTCTAGCGTAGTATAGTCCGACATAGCCAAACATAGCATACTGTCGAAATATAGCCAAGTGTACGGGAATATACGCACACGGGCTCTAAGGTAGGCTAAGCGAGGCAAGAAATGTATATATTTTTGAATAGTTAGCTGCAGCTGCATGACCAAGGAATATTCCAAACACAACGACAAAAATATATTTTAATACACACTAAATAAAAGGTACACAATAAATATGGATATGTATAAGTACATGAATAAGATGGAATTAGGTTCCGAATACTAATTGGATAACCAGGGTTATTAAATGGTTATAATGGGAGATTTAGTGTTGTGAGCTATTTAGTTCCTTTGAACCTCGAGAGTAAAGCGGGGTGAACTTGGAGGGAGGTCTTGGTGACCTTGATTACTCACGTGTATAGCTGGGAACCCGAAGAGGTTGGTGCTACTTTCTCCAAACTCGGATCGAGCGAGATGCGGGCCTCTTGTCCTCAAGAGCTCACCGATTGAACTTTGAAAGGGGGGGGGGGAGATGACTTCTCCAAACTCAGATTGAGCGAGCTATCGGGCCTCTTGTCATCAAGAGGTCACCAGAAGAACTTCGGAGGACGGCTTCTCCAATCCTTGATCCGATCTACAACTAATTTCATCAAGAGGGGAACCTATAAAGCTACAATTTTAATGGTAAACCAACAGAGACAAAAAACATATAACACTACACGGGATTTACATACGAGTATGTGTAACCACAGATAACTTAATCTATACATACGCAATACGCAAATTCAACTTCAACAAGGCAAAAAATCGGAAACTAGTATTTACAAAAATGAGTCAAACACAAATTTTACTATATACACAGGTTGTTGGAGGGTGGGTCTTCTATTGGATTCCTACTCAAGCTATCGGCTAGGCAGTTGTAGGTGCCTTTAATGTACATGATCCGAAATTGGTACTCCATGAGTAGTAGGCTCCAACGCATTAAACGGCTATTTTGGCTCTTGCAGTTTTTTTAGGTACGCCAGGGGTTTGTTATCACTTTCGACAATAAATTCTTTACCTATGAGATACATCCTAAACTTACGAATAGACCACACTATGGCTAAAGCTTCGAGCTCTATGGTGGCATACGCCTTTTTGTCATGGGACAGCTTCCTACTAGCATATCCTACAGGATATCCCACTCCATCGTCATCATATTGGACGAGAGCACAACCTAGGCCATCCTGGGAGGCATCGGTACGAACCCCGAATGTTTTATTAAGATTCGGTAGTCTCAAAATAGGGGCAGAGATTAGTTTGTTCTTTAACTGGTGGAAGCGAGCTTCCGCGGAAGGGGTCCAATTGACTGAATCGGGAGCCGTTCTCTTAAGTATGTCGTTAAGGGAGGGGCTTGGCTATGGCATCGAAATTCGGCACAAAACGACGATAGAATGACACCAATCCCCAAAAGGAACTAAGCTGTTTCTTCGTTCGGGGGAGCGGGATTTCCGAAATAGCCTTTACATGGCGTCCCGTGGAAGCATTTGATTCCTACCGACCTGGAAGCCAAGGTATTTAATAGTGTCATAGGCGAAGTGACACTTTGTCGGGCCTACCGTGAACCCATTAACGCGTAACAGGGATAGAAGCGCGCACAGAGACTGTACGTGTTTGTCCCAGGTACGAGTATCGACGTACACGTTATCGAAATAAAAATTCACATTCGATAGGCCATCTAATAACCGGCGTATGATCCGGTTATAACTTCCGCGAGCAGTTACCAACCCAAAAGGAAGTCGGGTTAACTGAAATAATCCCTTTTCAGTAGCGAAAGTGGTAAAGCGTTTTATTGCTCTGAAAGCGCACTTGGTGGTAGACTTTACAGAGGTCGATCTCAGAGATGAACTTCGCGTTTTCCAAGGTATAGACTCTGGTCGATTAGGGGTATCGGTTCCGCGTCAAACTGTGTAACGGCGTTTAATTTGCGAAAATCGACGCACATCCTAAACGACTTGTCAGGTTTCCTAACCATAACAATGGGGGAGCAAAAATCGTACGACGAGAGTTCTATTATTTCTAATTTTAATAAGTTCTCGATCTCTGCATTGAAAGCCAGCCGCGAATGTACGGGTATGGGATAAGGCTTGGTTCTTATCGCATCTACATAGAGTAGTGAGGACAATCTCATATGTAAATTGGGTTGAGCAACTCGGGAATTCTGAAATGACGTCGGAAAGACTTCGAATAAGGCAAGCAATTGAGCCCTCTCATTAGGGGTGAGGTTGGGGTTTACGTCCAAGTCGGAGTTAGGTTCCGCTTGGGGGGAAGGAAGAGACGGCAGGAAATACTCATCGTGTGCTTCTACGCACACCGTTTGGACCAGACACATAGGTTCAACGGGATAGGAGTGTCCTTCGATTGACGAGGTACGAATAGGGCCTATTAGGTCGATTGAGACCCGGGTGAAGGGCTCAGCCACTCTCGGGGTCTTTTGAAGGTGGGCGGGGGCTACACGCCCTTTGGAGGTGACCTTCTAGCAAAGGTCGCAGGACTTGCAGAAGTCGATAATTTCTTTGGCCGCGCCTGGCCAAAAGAAATATTTGAAAACTGGCTGTGCCGTTTTGTTATGACCGAAATGTCCGGCCATTAGGCCATCGTGAGCCATTTGTAGAATGGTTTCGATATACGTTCTCGGCACACACAACGCGTTGGTCGGGGGACTCTCCGGTTCAACAGAAGAACATTTTAATAACGCGTCCTTCATGGTGTATTCGATCTTTCGATTGCCTCGCACCGTTTCTGTCTCCTTCTTCCTTGTTTTTTCCCACAGGGAAGTAATGTGGGGCAATTCTTCTGCGCCTCAGCAAATTGAACATTGGTTGCGAGGTCGACGTCTGGGGACGATAGAGGTACCGGAAGCGATACTCTTTCTCAGCCTGGGCCCTGGTAATGACCGGTTGGAAAAAATGGGTTTTGGGAAAGCTGTGCGCTCTGTCCGATAAGGACGGAGCAGAATTTTATCGAGGCCACGACTACGTCGGCCCATCCGGTGAAGAACTGGCACTAAATATGGCACCGTACCACTGGGAAGCTGGTGGTACGACCTAAAAGGCCATTCACCAACGCGAACCTGTTATGCTGGGGGCTTACGGGGGGTAGTAGTTTGTCGGATACTACTATACAGGTGCAATTTGTATATCTAGCCAAGGTTGACACTCGGCAACCATTTACTCCGACATTTTCCAACTGGGTCCCACCTGGGGAACTCTTGTTGAACAGGAAATTCACCTGTTAATCCGGAGGAGAGGGAGCAGGGGCTGCTGGCGATACGGCTGGCGGATTAGGCGAGGGGGCAGTAGATATTTGGTGGACCTGGTGACTCGACGAGGTCCTCAGTTGGGAATTTGGGGGGCATTTGTAACTTAAGTTCCAAGAGCTGCCACACATAAAGCATATAATTGGTCTAGGGGGTAGTTGCTAAGCGTGGAGGGGAGTAACGTGGGCTTCACGTCCCTTTGCTTTCGCGGCGGGTGAGACCTGTACTTGCTAAGAGCTTGCACTTTTACGTTGTTGCCCTTGGGTTGGCTTCGATTAAACCCAAACTTGTGTTTGGGGAAGGGGGGATTGTTTTTCTTGACCACATTGGGGTAGAGGTCGTGACTGGAAGCGTGAAGGTCGGCTTCTTTCACACACTCCTTGAAAGTGGAGGCTCTTCTGTCCGCTATGAAGGCCCTTAGTTCGCGAGGGAGGATCGACATCGGTTGATCCTTTAGAATGAAGTCAATTAGCGACTCATAATCATTTGATACTCTGGTGGAATCCAGCCAGAATTGGAAGTTACGCTGAAGCGTGAATCCAAATTGTCTGTAGGTTTGGCCTGGCTGTATTTGCGCGGAGCGGAATCTAACCCTATAAAATTCTAGATTGATGTTAATAGCAGAAAGAAGTTCTGCCTTTAGGGTTGAATAATCAAGGGTGGCCTCTGAAGGAAGCGAAATGAATATGTCGCGAAGACGAGGGTTCAAGAGTGGAAGTAGCCGGGCGACACTATCTGATTCTAAGCCCCAATTTTTTACTTCGAAGATCTTCTCGAAGTGCGTTAAATAAGAACACAAATCTTATCCATCTTTGTATGCGGGGAGTTGTAGTGAGGGCACTTGAGCCTGTTCATTTCGAGATCCTACGGAGTTTATCTCGACGTGGTCACGGCTTATCTTTCTCTCGTGCTGCCTAATTCGTTTTTCTCTTCTGCTTCTCTATGTGCTTTTCTTTCTTCGGCTTCTGCTTCTGCTTCTGCTTCTCTCTGTGCTTTTCTTTCTTCGACTTTTGCTTCTCCCTGCGCTTTACTTTCCGCACGTTCGTTACGTTCCTCTTCCTGGACGTAAGCGATTAAATCATTCCCAGATAAGCCTAGGATCTGCCCTTGCTTATGAAAGCGATCGAATGAAGACATCCCGGATATGCTACTTTCGACCTTTGCACACGAAAAAGCTACCAGAGCTATTGAAGCTTTACCCCAAAACAAATATAAAATCTACTAACGACAAAATTATTAAAAATTCCTAGTAAAAATCGGGCGAACTCACACACACACAAAATAACTAACTAACGAGGGAATCTGACTCACGACACAAAAAAATTGGCGGTTACTATTACCGCTTAGCTAGTATCCTTTTTTAAGTAACTAAAAAAACGGTGGACACACCACACAAGAATGGGCTTAAAAATTGGTTGTTACCCGTTAATCAAAAAGAAAATTGTCCTAATATATTGGTGGTCAGATATTCTTGGTAATGCAACTGCTATTAATTGAACTTAGTGCTTCAAAATCAGGTGGGGAGGATTCTTAGGAAGACACAAAGACTAATTATAATATATATATATATATATATATATATATATATATATATATATATATATATATATATATATATATATGTCGAAGTATGGCCACGTGTACGGGAATATACGCACACGGGCTCGAAGGTAAGCTAAGCAAGACAAGAAATGTTATTGTTCTAACGACAAAAATAGATTTTAATACACTCTAAATTAAAATTACACAATAAATATTAAATGGTTATTAAATGGTTATAATGGGAGATTTAGTGTTGTGAGCTATTTAGTTCCTTTGAACCTTGAGAGTAAAGCGGGGCAAACTTGGAGGGAGGTCTTGGTGACCTTGATTACTCACGGGTGCAGCTGGGAACCCGAAGAGTGTTACAAGGAGTGTTACAAGGAAAGAAGGTACCCCAGGAGACCTTACGGTCCATTCAAAGAGGCTACCTTTGGACTAGCAATCGAGCGGGCACATGGCTGCTCAATTGTTTTGCGTCCCTAAACGGCCACTTTTCAAGACTTTGTCTAGTCTTGACTTGAACTGGTCAACAGATTCACTGTTGACAACTTCCACTGGAAGTGCGTTCCACTTACCGCAGATACTGTAGGTGAAAAAATTTCCATACAGATTGCGGTTGTAACGCTTCAGTTCAAGTTTGAAGCCGTGATTGCGCGTTCTGTTCTCACTCAGTGTGAAAATATCCCGGTAGTCAACATTGTCGACCCCTCGAAGTATTTTGAAAACTTCGATGAGCTGACCACGCAGTCTACGGGTTTCCAACGAGAACAGATCTAATTCCCTTAGTCTATCCTCATAACTTTTATGTCGGATAGAGGGAATCAGTTTGGTTGCCCTAGCTTGTACGCGTTCCAACCTTGTGATGTCCTTTCGAAACGAAGGACTCCAAAATTGTACGGCATACTCCAGGTGCGGCCGAACCAGGGAGTTGTACAGACAAAGTACTATCTCCCTGTTAAGGGAACCAAACTGGCGCTTATGTAGCCTAACATCCTTTGGGCTTTCTTCTCTGCCTCGATGCACTGTTTCGAGAACTTGAGGTCGCTAGTGATAGTAAAACCCAAGTCCTTCTCCGTGACACTCGATTCAAGAGCAGTGCCCTTAAGGATATAATGAGATTGGGTGGTGCTACTTTCTCCAAACTCGGATCGAGCGAGATGCGGGCCTCTTGTCTTCTGGAGGTCACCGGACGAAGTTCGAAGGGGGAAGGTGACTTCTCCAAACTAGGATCGAGTGAGCTTTCGGGCCTCTCGTCCTCAAGAGGTCACCAGAAGAACTTCGGAGGACGGCTTCTCCAATCCTTGATCCGAAAGTGGTCGAGAAAGCCTGACGTTGCCTCACGAGACTCTTCTCCCTGACTCGAAGATACGAGTCTGATGTCCAGCTCTTCCCTGACCTGCGACCGTCAATAAACACTTCTCGGGGGAGAGCGTCGTTAAATCAAACTCCTTTCGGGGAAGCGTCGTCTACCCGAATCTGTGGGTTATCCTTGGGAGGGTGCATATATTCCCGGATTTCTTCAAAATAGGGAGAGAGAGTGGTGCCTTTTCGAACCCTCATTATCGGCCGGGACAACGGAGTGTGTCCTTGCGGGAAAGTGTAAGAGGCCGGGATCAGTGGGTCAGACGGAACGACCAGCGGCTGGAGCTATAAAAGTTGTTCGAGACAAACCTACAAAATAGATTAGTAATCTCCTGGTATGAATTTTTCATTAACCTGGTGGCCAGTCTAAGAAGGGTGAAGTCGCAGGGTGGGGGTGGGGGGGGGGGGTAGGTAACGGCTCGCTTTCTCTCCCTAAGTAATATTTTAGGAGGTGGCGAAATACTACTATTTTAGTGGATCTCTTTACACATAGCATACCCTTGTATAGCCCAGCCTAGTATATCATAGCATAGAATGGCATAGTATATCCTAGATTAGCCTAGTATACCCTAGCATAGCCTAGTATAGACTTCCATATATAGCCTAGCCTAGTATATATAGCCTAACCTAGCTTAACTAAGCCTAGTATAGTATAACTCAGCCTAGCTAGGTATATTATACCTGAGCCTATCACAGTGTATCCTAGCCTAGCTTATCAAAAGCCTACCCTAGCAAATCCTGCTTATCCTAACCTGGTATAGCGAAGACTAGCCTATTGTAGCATAGCTTAGTATAGCATTTCATGCCCTGTCTAGCCTAGTATAGCTTAGCCTAGCATAGTATAACCTAGCTTAGCATTAACTATCCTATACAAGTATAGCCTATACTATCCTATTATCCCCGGGTCAAGCATAGCTTATTATTGTTTAGCCTAACATACTATACATATGCTATCATAGCATAGCATATTACAGCCTAAATTAGCATAGTATATCTTACCCTTGTGCATTATATCTTAGCATAGCTTAGCATAGTATAGCCTAGCCTTTAATAGCCTAGCATAGTATAGCCTATTCTATGCTTGCCTAGCAGAGTATAGCATATTATAGCCTAGTCTAGTCTAGCATAATATCGGCCGAAAGGCTATGATGTTATTGCCAAAAAAGAATCATTCATGGGCTAATCTTGGGAGTACTTTAGCAATTATAGCATTCGAAAGAGAATGCAAAACAACATAAGGGTTTTAAATTTCATTAGAATCGGTCGAATAGTTACAGTGTTATTACAAAAAAAAACCAACAAAAAAAGCAAAACGGGAACCGACCGACATAGTGAGATGTAGAGTCGCTCGCGACTAGACTCGTACGCGACTAAAAATTTACTGTGTTACGGACTCCATATCATCAAATATTTTTGCCTAAATCTTGCTTCTAGTGGATTATGTTTAAGATAATAAATAACCTTAACGCTCACCTGGAAAACATTATGCAGCGCTTCACTGTTGATACAAGCACCTGGCTGCGTAACATGCAGTGCGTCCATTTAGCAGGTGGGCTAACATTTTTATTCAGTGATCATTAACTACTTTCGTCCTGACCTTGATAGAGCTACGTCAGTGCAAAGGTCGATACAATTGTTCCACATTATGTCATGCTTCTAAAATAAAAATGTTAATAAGTTTGAAGATTTCTTCTGCTGTGATATTTTCATCAATGGATTTACAAATTAACTTCTCTCACATCAGTTTGTACAATATATCGCTCATAGGCAATTAAATGCGCAACTTTAGCTATATGTGTTGCTTCATCAACTTATAACCCGAATTGAGAAATTTTAAGTGCTCACAAATATGTTGTGACATGTATGCAATTCTTCTCCTTCTAATATTATCTACCATGGGAACTTTCCGAAACTGCTGCGCATAAGATGCACTGAAGATAGTTTCGACCAAAGGTTTCCTAATTGAATGAGGTTTCTTACATTGGAGAATCTATACGAAACTCTATAAGAGAAAAGCATTGCTTTTGATGATACGGTAGTAATGGCAACAAAATTTTGCTTTAGTTTGTTGCAAATTTCTAATTTTCTCTTAAAAATCACCTGGGTTGCTAACATAAAATGGGTGTAAACTTTGAAGATGATGCCTAAATTTATTGGGTAAGATAATGTGTGCAGCTAAAACAGCATCGCAAATTAATCACTGGCTTTTCTATTCCCTCAAAAACAATCGCAAAGTCAAATTTGTTTGATTATATTTTATTTTTTCAGTATTATAATTTATGGTTTCTCTTCCTACCCAAACACTTCAACTTTCACTTGAACTAGGTGTTGGGTCGTTGGTATTGGCTTCTTCTCCAGTCTCTTTTTAACGTGTTATGTATTTATCCACGTTTCATTAAAAAAATAAAGCTCTATTTTAAAAAAATACTTAAATCGTATTTTATCACAAGTTCATTGAACCTGTATTTAGTGAAATTATCCTGAAATTTAAAATACAACTGTTATCATATAAAACATCCACATTAACAGTTATTTGAAAGAAAAATAACGGGTGTTCCAATAACTTGGACCGATTTTAAATGTGAGTTAAGTTTAAACGTCTAATGATTTTTCTCTTTTTCTTTCAGATTTAACAACTTCAGTGTTTGGCAATTTTAACCATAGAAAGATTAACAATCGAACAACGTGTTAAAGTTATCGAATCCTATTACGAAAATGGACGTTTAAACAGAAACGCATTTCGGGCACTTCGCGATTTTTTTGGTCAACATAATCGACCAACCGAGAGTGCAATTGGGAAAATTGTTCGTAAATTCAAGCAAACGGGGTCGGTGGCAGATATGAAAACGCCATTGCGTGCTCGTTTACGCCATTCAGCTGAAAACATTGCTGCAGTGCGCGAGAATGTGGCGGAAGATCCAGACATCTCTATTCATCATCGCGCGCAGGAATTGAACCTCTCCACAACAACGTTACATCGAATTTTGACAAAAGATTTGTCTCTACACGCTTACAAAATTCAATTGACACAAGAACTGAAGAATGATGACCATTTGAAGAGCCGTACATTCGTCAATTGGGTGCACGAGCAAAGACAAGCCGATGATGATTTTTCGCAAAAAATCATCTTTAGTGATGAAGCCCATTTTCATCTTGGTGGATTCGTTAATAAGCAGAATTGTCGCACTTAGGCTGATGAAAATCCCAAGAAGATTGTTGAAAGGCCACTGCATCCACAAAAGGTCACTGTTTGGTGTGCATTTTTTTGCTAGCGGAATCATTGGGCTGTATTTCTTCGAAAATGATGCCGGGAATTCTGTTACGGTGACAGGCGAGCGATACCGTGCCATAATAGCCAACTTTTTATGGGTTGAATTGAATTCTATAGATGTCGAAGATTTGTGGTTTCAACAGGACGGCGCCACATGCCACACAGCCAATGCAACAATGGCTTTATTGAATGAGAAGTTCCCAGGTCGATCATCTCTCGAAACAGCGACGTCAATTGACAACCACGATCGTGTGACTTGACACCTTTAGGTTTCTTCCTTCGGTGTCATCTCAAAAGTATGGTCTATGCTAACAAGCCAACAACAATTCAACAGCTGAAGGATGAGATAATAAGGCATATTGATGAGATCGAGGAACAACTATGCAGAGACGTCATCAAAAACTTTGACCATCGAGTGGAGGTGTGCCACCGAAGCCTTGGCGGACATTTAGGCGATATTATTTTTCACACATAATTGCCATGACTCAAATAACATGATCCAATAGTGAAATCAATAAATTTTCACCAATAACACATTTTATTTACTGCTAACTTCGATCCGTCTTAATGGAACACCGTTTATTAAAAACTACACTGTCGCTTCCAGTCTTACATGCATCCAAATATGATAAAAATCAATTAATTTAATTTATCAAGGCTGCAAAAAGCTGTCTGTACCTGTATTACGAAAACAAAAAACTAATTCGCTTTATAGCTAATTATTTATTCACACCATTTACTCACAACCATCATATTTCTCACCACATGATGATCTCTTCGTTCTAACTAAATAAAAAATACTCTATTCATATTCTTAAAAAATAGCTCTTAAAATAATTAAAAGGTGCTACTATATTTAACTTCAACACTATATTTAGAACTAAGAGCTGAAATAACATTGATTCAGAATAATTTCATCCTCCGAACCGCGTCTGGATATTTTCTTCAGCCAATCACAATTCCTAAAAGGCGAAAGTGAGCTTTAATTGGCTGAATACGTGATGACGTCACATAGCGAGTAATAACGTCGATTAAGACCACGTCATTACGAGATGGGATCAAATATTTACATCTTTACTTGAACATTTGGAATACTTTTGTCCATTTAAAACAAGTAAAAGTTGGATTTATCTTAGGAAATGGGAATTAACGTTTAATTGGTGACCTCTGGCGCCTTCCCTATGAAAGTAGCTTACATCCATGGTTCATTAGTTAAATATTAGTCCTTCCTCCTTTAAAACAAATGGTTTCTTTTCTTCCCGGAACCAATTGTATGATGGCTTTATTCATGGTCTTTCTGCTATGGATTGTTTAAATTGTATATTATAGATGCATGATCTGACACAATCCTATGGATTGTATATTATAGATGCATGATCTGACACAATCCTATGGATTGTTTAAATTGTATATTATAGATGCATGATCTGACACAATCCTATGGATTGTTTAAATTGTATATTATAGATACATGATCTGACACAATCCTATGGATTGTTTAAATTGTATATTATAGATACATGATCTGACACAATCCTATGGATTGTTTAAATTGTATATTATAGATGCATGATCTGACACAATCCTATGGATTGTATATTATAGATGCATGATCTGACACAATCATATGGATTGTTTAAATTGTATATTATAGATACATGATCTGACACAATCCTATGGATTGTTTAAATTGTATATTATAGATGCATGATCTGACACAATCCTATAGATTATTTAAATTGTATATTATAGATACATGATCTGACACAATCCTATGGATTGTTTATATTGTATATTGTAGATGCATGATCTGACACAATCCTATGGATTGTATATTATAGATGCATGATCTAACACAATCCTATGGATTGTTTATATTGTATATTATAGATGCATGATCTGATACAATCCTATGGATTGTTTAAATTGTATATTATAGATACATGATCTGACACAATCCTATGGATTGTTTAAATTGTATATTATAGATACATGATCTGACACAATCCTATGAATTGCTTAAATTGTATATTATAGATGCATGATCTGACACAATCCTATGGATTGTATATTATAGATGCATGATCTGACACATTCCTATGGATTGTTTAAATTGTATATTATAGATGCATGATTTGACACAATCCTATGGATTGTTCAAATTGTATATTATAGATACATGATCTGACACAATCCTATGGATTGTTTAAATTGTATATTATAGATACATGATCTGACACAATCCTATGGATTGTTTAAATTGTATATTATAGATGCATGATCTGACACAATCCTATGGATTGTATATTATAGATGCATGATCTGACACATTCCTATGGATTGTTTAAATTGTATATTATAGATGCATGATCTGACACAATCCTATGGATTGTTTAAATTGTATATTATAGATACATGATCTGACACAATCCTATGGAATGTTTAAATTGTATATTATAGATGCATGATCTGACACAATCCTATGGATTGTATATTGTAGATGCATGATCTGACACATTCCTATGGATTGTTTAAATTGTATATTATAGATGCATGATCTGACACAATCCTATGGATTGTTTAAATTGTATATTATAGATACATGATCTGACACAATCCTATGGAATGTTTAAATTGTATATTATAGATGCATGATCTGACACAATCCTATGGATTGTATATTGTAGATGCATGATCTGACACATTCCTATGGATTGTTTAAATTGTATATTATAGATGCATGATCTGACACAATCCTATGGATTGTTTAAATTGTATATTATAGATACATGATCTGACACAATCCTATGGATTGTATATTTTAGATGCATGATCTGACACAATCCTATGGACGCATTTTGCGGGTGGGTTTTGACAGATGCGGATGACCTTTAATAGGCCCTTGTAGCTTTTGTCATCCGTGAAATTATGTTATGTTATGTTATCCCCAGCGCGTCGCGCCTCCCAGTTTGAAAACCACTGGTTCGAAGTTTTTTAAATATTTCTGAATATTACTAAAACGAGTGAGGATAGTGATGAACCCCCTGTCATTTATTATATACCCCTTCAAACCCAAAGCTACCCGCAATTTGTTTTTAAGTGATATTGGCTTTTTATACCGGTGTGGCTCTCTTCCAGTCAGAATTGATCGCTGGGAAAATGACCCCAGCCAAGCTCGACCCCTCCTAAACTTCTCCAATGCACACTCTACCCATTTGCTCCTCACTCACTCCTTTCTCCCTTAAACAATCATTTACGTAATCACCCACACCTTTTATGCAGTATTTCAAACCTCTCATACTTATGCACTCTCGTATATTCCCTTCACAAAGTCTAATTCCATCCATTCTTTGTTACATGCCCATACCACCTCAGAGCGCTTTCCATCACAAACGCTGTCCATACCTTCTTGCACAACATCGATAGCTCTCACCAAGTCGTTCTTCACACTTTCTTCCCTTTCTCACACCATAACATCCATAACAAATTGTTCGTTTGCACTGATCTCACTCTAGACATTTCCTTCTCCTTCCAAACCATATTTTCACTCTCAAATACCAACGTTGAAAACATCATACACTCATACAGTTTCCTGCTACATTCCACACTCATACCCTCAGCATTCACTCACGCTACGATCGCCCATCAAATTTCTTACTCTTCAAAACAGACTTGTCGCAACCTGCTTCATACACACCACTATTATTCGCGCTGCATCCTAGATACTTAAAAAAATCATCCATCCACACCCACAACATCATCACTTTATTCTTCCAAGCCTTTACTTTTCGCCCCCAAAACACACATATAAACGCTTCTATTAAACATTTTCAAGTCGCTTTTACTCTCAACAACTAACAACAGGTCATCGACATATTATAGTACATAGAACTCACCTATCACTATTCATTCTCAATCTCACACTCCTTTTCCTCATTGCCATTCATACTTTTTTCAGTATTCCATCCAAATTATTTTTCCTCGAAATTAAAATTCAATAGCAACGAGGCTGCATCACGCAGAAATCTTGTAAGGAGAAATAGGCAAAGTGGTAAAGCTAGAGAAAGTAAAAATGTGTGGAAGATATATAAGTGCTGGTCCTAATGCTGGGGCCGTTAGGGTACACAAGCCTCCAGCTCCTACCTGACATCTCCCTGCGGATTCCAAAGGAATATTAAACAGAACTGAAAAGAATATACACTTTTGCCCAATCCTTACCTAACCACTTCAAATCACTCCCTCTGGCCATCTCTCACCACAATGCACGCCATCCTTCCGCCGTAACTATTTTTCACGGCGCCCAACAGTTTGCCACAACCTCCACGCATCGGATCAGCATATCCTAAACATCCTCATCTACCCTGTTAAGGATTTGTAAGAACATCTCCCTTTTGCTCTCCGCTGCGGGATTCACACATTCATTACACCATTCAGCGTTCTGCTTCCTCTCTCCCGTTCTACCACATACCCACCCAACGCTTGTATTCTCCGTAAAAACATTTTATCTTTCTTACAATTTGATCTATCTTTATATTTAAATTTACTTCGTCTTTCCTACTCTCAAGCATTCTCACTCAATCTTCCCCCTTCTCTCTCTCTCTCTCTGATAAAATAGCCATTTCACCTTTGCTTCTCCCTTCCTGACATCCACTTCCTCATGTCTATATAACCATACTCATATCTCCTACAACTTTCACAGCAAATGAATCCAGCACTAGAGTCTGTCTTACAAGAGCTATTACCAATCATACTCTTACATTCTTTTTCACTCCTATGTCATTTCCGGGTGTATCTATTCATCTCCATGCACTGAGAGAACGGGTTTGCCGCACAAGACTTTCAACACAGTTCCCTTCCACCCCTCTGTCCATTTTTATTCCTCCTGGTGTACCCAAAGGTCTAGTTATCCCTATTCTCATACGTACACCTGTTCGTACATTTACACTTCCTACAACCTTCAAGAGTTACCCACTCAACCCAAGTCATTCCAGTATCTCTCAATTCTATCATTATTGGGTCCATACATTACGACGACTCACAGTTTCACCCTCGCAAATCTCAACTTCACCTACATATTAGGTTAGCCAGAAAATCCTGACTGACTTCGGAACCGGAGAGAAAACAACAAAACTTAATCTAGCAACACCAACATTTATTCTTAAAAATAAAGTCCATCATTTTCTACGATCTTCTTCCAGCGATCAACCGGCATCTGAATCTATCCCAGATACCAGGTTGATGGTAGGGCAGAACGTGGTTGATCGTCAAGGGTAAGATCCCTGGACTTGAAACGTCTGTACCACTCAAGACCTTCGCCTGACTAAATGTGCCTTCTCCTTCACTATCGCAAATTTCCTTCATACCAACTCTTGTAGAAAGTTTTCGCTTGTAAAATTAGAGAATCAAAACTCTAATTTCACTTTCTATCAAAATCATTTCTGGCAGTTGAAGCTTACACAGAGAAAAATAAACTGCGCAGGAGCAACAAAAAAACAGCCACGTAGAACACAAGTTTTGAGTGTGAAATGTGGACACAGGTTTTGAGTGTGAAATGTAGCCTAAGGTTTTGAGTGTGAAATGTGGCCAAAGAATTTTAGTGTGAAATGTGGATAAAAGTTTTGAGTGTGAAATGGAGCCAAAGGTTTTAGTATGAAATGTAGCCAAACGTTTTGAGTGTGAGATATGAGCAAAGGTTTTGGGTGTGAAATGTAGCTAAGGCATTTGAGTGTGAAATGTGTAGAAAGGTTTTTAGTGTGAAATGTGGCCAAAGATTTAGTGTGAAATGTGGCTAAAGAATTTGAGTGTGGAATGTGGACACAAGTTTTGAGCGTAAAATGTGGACACAAATTTTGAGTGTGAAATGTAGCCAAAGGTTTTGGTGTCAAATGTAGCTTAAGGTTTTGAGTGTGTAATGTGGCCAAAGAATTTTAGTGTGAAATGTGGATAAAAGTTTTGAGTGTGAAATGGAGCCAAAGGTTTTAGTGTGAAATGTAGCCAAAGGTTTGGATTGTGAAATGTGGCCAAAGATTTTGTGTGTGAAATGTGGTCAAGGGCTTAGGGCAAATTGTAGCCAAAGGTTTTAAGTGTGAAATGTGGACACAAGTTTTGAGTGTGAAATGTAGACACAAGTTTTGAGTGTGAAATGTAGCCAAAGGTTTTTGTGTGAAAGGTAGCCAGAGGTGTTGAGTGTGAAATATGGCCAAAGCTTTCGAGTGTGCAATGTGGACAAACGTTTTGAGTGTGAAATGTAGCCAAAGGCTTGGAGTGTGAAATGTGGGCGAAGTATTTGAGTGTGAAATGTGGTCAAAGTATTTGAGTGTGAAATGTCACAAAATAATTTGATAATGAAATGTGGCCAAAGATTTTGTGTGACATGTGGTCAAAAGTTTTGAGTATGAAATGTGTAGAAAAGATTTTAGTGTGAAATGTGGCAAAGTTGAAATGTGTCTAAAAGATTTGAGTGTAAAATGTAAACACAAGTTTTGAGTGTGAAATGGAGCCAAAGGTTTTTGTGTGAAATATAGACTAAGGATGTGAATGTGAAATGTCGCCAAAAAGTTGGGTTGTGAAATTTGGATAGAGGTTTTGAGTGTAAAATTTGGCCAAAGGTTTTAGTGTGAAATGTAGCCAAAGGTTTAGAGTGTAAAATGTGCGCAAAGGTTTTTAGTGTGAAATGTGGGCAAAGGTTTTGAGTGTAAAATGTGACCAAAGGATTTGAGTGTGGAATATGGCCAAAGGTTTTGAGTGTGAAATGTGGACACAAGATTTGAGTGTGAAATGTGGTAACAGGTTTTGAGTGTGAAATGTAGCCAAAGGTTTTTGTGTGAAATATAGGCTAAGGTTTTGAGTGTTAAATGTGCCCAAAGAATTTAAGTGTGAAATTTGGATAGAAGTTTTGAGTGTGAAATGTGGCCCAAGGTTTTAGTGTGAAATGTAGCAAGAAGTGTTGAGTCTGAAACGTTGCCAAAGCTTTTGAGTGTGAAATGTGGACAAAGGATTTGAGTGCGAAATGTAGCCAAAGTTTTTAGTGTGAAATCTAGCCAAAGGTTTGTAGTGTGAAATGCGCGCTAAGGTTTTGAGTGTGAAATGTGGGGAAAGTTTTTGAGTGTAAAATGTGGCCAAAAGATTTGAGTGTGAAATATGGCCAAATTATTTGATAATGAAATGTGGCCAAAGATTTTGAGTGTGGAATGTGGTCAAGGGTTTTAGTGAGAAATGTAGCCAAAGGTTTTGAGTTTGAAATGTGGGCGAAGTTTTTAAGTGTGAAATGTAGCCAAGGATTTGAGTGTGAAATATGGCCAACGGTTTTGAGTGTGAAATGTGGCCAAAGAATTTTAGAATGAAATGTGGCCAATGATTTTGAGTGTGAAATCTGGTCAAGGGTTTGAGTGCGGAATGTAGCCAAAGGTTTTGAGTATGAAATATGGGCAAATATCTTGAATGTGAAATGTGGACAAATGTTTTTAGTGTTAAATGTCACCAAAGGTTTTAGTGGAAATGTAGCCAAAGGATTTGAGTGTGAAATGTTGCCAAGGTTTTGAGTGTGAAATGTGGTCAAAGAAATTGATTGTAAAATGTGGATAAAAGTTTTGAGTGTGAAATGTAGCTAAAAGTTTTAGTATGAAATATAGCCAAACTTTTTGAGTGTGAGATATGAGCAAAGGTTTTGAGTGTGAAATGTGTAGACAAGTTTTAGTGTGAAGTGTGGCCAAAGATTTATTGTAAAATGTGGCCAAGGTGAAATGTGGCTAAAGAATTTGAGTGTGAAATGTGGATACAAGTTTTGAGTGTGAAATGTAGCCCTAGATTTTTGTGTCACATATAGCCTAAGGTTTTGAGTGTGGAATGTGGCCAAAGAAGTTGATTGTGAAATTGGATAGAAGCTTTTGAGTGTAAAATAGGACCAAAGGTTTTAGTGTGAAATGTAGCCATAGGTGTTGAGTGTGTTATATTGCCAGAGGTGTTGAGTGTGAAATGTAGCCAAAGCTTTGGAGTGTGAAATGAGGACAAACGTTTTGAGTGTGAAATGTAGCCAAAGGTTTAAGTGTGAAATGTAGCCAAAGGTTTGGAATGTGAAATGTGTGCGAAGGTTTTGAGCGTGAAATATGGGCGAAGTTTGTGAGTGTGAAATGTGGCCAAAGGATTGGAGTTTGAAATATGGCCAAAGGTTTTGAGTGTGCAATTGGGACACAAGTTTTTTTTTGTGAAATGTGGCCAACGATTTAGTGTCAAATTAGCCCCCAAAATTTGTGTGAAATGTAGCCAAACGTTTTGACTGTGATATCTGTAAAAAGGTTTTGAGTGTGAAATGTGGATAAAAGTTTTGAGTGTGAAATGTTGCCAAAGGTTTTAGTATGAAATATAGCCAAATGTTTTGACTGTGAGATCTGTGAAAAGGTTTTGAGTGTGAAATGTGGCCAAATAATTTGAGTGTGAAATGTGCACAAATGTTTTGAGTTGAAATGTGGCCAAATGTTTTAGTGGAAATGTAGCAAAAGATTTGTGTGTGAAACGTTGCCGAGCTTTTGACTGTGAAATGTGGCTAAAAGATTTGAGTGTGAAATGTCTACACAAGTCTTGAGTCTGAAATGTGGACCCAATTTTGAGTGTGAAATGTGGTCCAATGTTTCGAGTGCGAAATGTAGCCGAAGGTTTTGTGTGTGAAATTTGTCCAAGTTGCTCGAGTAGGAGCAGTGTTTATTGACAAATGAAGATGAATGCCTGGTGTACGAAGGAGAGAGTGAGAAACGAGTAAGTACTAGGTGTTCATGGTATGAAAAAAGTAGTAAACTAAGTTGTCGTTGAAAGTGTTTGTTGTGGCTAAAAGATTTGAGTGTGAAATGTCTACACAAGTCTTGAGTCTGAAATGTGGACCCAATTTTGAGTGTGAAATGTAGCTTAAGGTTTTGAGTGTAAAATGTGGCAAAGAATTTAAATGTGAAATGTGGATAAAAGTTTTAAGTGTGAAATGTGGACAAAAGTTTTGAGTGTGAAATGTGGTCCAATGTTTCGAGTGCGAAATGTAGCCGAAGGTTTTGTGTGTGAAATTTGTCCAAGTTGCTCGAGTAGGAGCAGTGTTTATTGACAAATGAAGATGAATGCCTGGTGTACGAAGGAGAGTGAGAAACGAGTAAGTACTAGGTGTTCATGGTATGAAAAAAGTAGTAAACTAAGTTGTCGTTGAAAGTGTTCTGAAAAGGTATTGGAATATAAGAAGAATTTTAGTAAATAATATTTTTTGGAAAGAATTTTTAAGATAAATTGTAGTCACATGCATTGTGACGGAAGACTACATACAAGAGTGTGTGTATGCATGGGTGAGTGGAAGAGAGGCGTTTAAAAATCGCCTGCCATAAGTTGCAAATTACTCGTAAGGGAAAAAACTTAGGAGATTCCGAGTGCTTTTGTCATTATTTGTATTCCCTTAATGAAGCTTTAAAAAAAAATAAAGCGAAATGGTACCTGGAGGATGGGAAGTGTGTGTGGGAGGGGGGGGGGGCTGGAGATTTGTGACGGGACGGCGTTGAGTCTTCTGCCCGGGGATGAACCCTGGCAAGAGAATGCTACAGCACATGGCACCCCTCGCTTTCGGGGCCAATTTGGCGTAGGAAAATTATTTTTTTTATTAACTTAAAGCAAAAACCAACGAGAACGCTAGGCGCAGAAAGTTAGTAAGGGCAGATATGTAAAGAAAGTGATGAATTTAAAGGAATAGGCCCTGATACTGATGAAATAGGCGAATAAAAGTTTACTTGGTTGTAATCATTTGAGATCCTTTGTTGTCTTTATTCCTCGCTCCACGAGATGCTCGTCCAAGGTGCTCCGGGTTCAAATCCTTGACTTCATTTTCTTTTATCCTGAAGAGTCAGCCTCCCTCAAGTGGGAGTAAGGAGCTTATATACTTCTAAATCATTGTGGTCTTTGTAGGATAATATTCCTTGAACTCATATATACCTTCCTCCATTCTTATTTCTTTCCTTCTTCTGAAGGTTGGCCTCGTTCGTTTTCCCTTGCTATACACTCTCTTTATTTTAAGTCAAGTTTGATAAGGTCATTTAACCGCTTAGTTATTCAGCCTTATATATACTCGATGATAAGTGTTCTCATATCTCGTTTATACATCCCTCCCATTTCTTTTTTCTTCACATATTTTTCCGGTCTCTCCTTCTACAGTTGTTTCTTAAACGTGTAATGTACGCAGAGCCTCTCCAAATGTACATACTCGTATGTCTAAGGACAACCCGAGTGCGAATACCGCTTTCGATTACAGTGATTGTTAATCAACATTCACTTTGTGAAAATGTGAGGAACCTTGAATGTAAATATACAGGTTGTCTGTAATCAGTGAAAGGGGGAGGAGGGGTGAAGCGGGCTTGCGCATCGTCTAAGCTGCATCAAAGCGAAACTTAACGATGAAATTTTATGTTACATCCATCTGACAATGGTGCGCTGTGTTACAGCGACACTCTGCGATAGGGATACTTGATTACAAAATGTTTATAATAATTTGTCTCTGCTCTCGAGCTGCGCAACCAATAGAAAAAACTCGTGATTTAGAGGCGGTGCCCGGTAGCGACGCGAGATGGTCTCAAGGTCACTGGTAAGGCAATAATCAAAGAACACAGCAAGAGAGAGTGAGCGAACACATTGATGGTTGGTTTTCAAGAGCCATTCCTTTGAGCTGAGGGCTGCTTCCAGGGACTAGTAGCTTGTGAGTTAGAGCCACCACTCAACTCATTTATATGATTCGCATCACATATCTCGGCAAAAAAAAACGACCTATTTTACACGGTAAAAAGTTGACAGTGGTATTACAACTCAACATCATTCGACCCTCGTTGCATTAAAATTTAAACGAAGTTTCGATTTATGTGAAAAAATAACATGACTGGCAGAATAATTATTAATACAAAAAAGTGAGGACAGCTATATCTATGGTTTAAGACATTTAAAAATATCAAGAAATACGTGAATGAGTTAAAAGATGAAATTTAAAAGTTAGATACTGTATTTATGGATTTATGTTACAATGACACCATTCGTCTTTTGGCCAGAAATCTGAGACTAATTGTTTACAAGCGGTTCCCAACTTATGTTTATAATAGCTCATTCTAATCATTTGTGGCTCATTTGTTACTTGTCAGCACAACAGAGAGTTTTGATATCAAAGTTTTAAGTCCATATCTTATTGATGAAGCTGGAAATGACTCTCAATTGTATTTAGTAAGAGGTTTGTAACTGCGAAGATGGAGTAGTAGTATTAGTTCTCTGGGAATTCATTTTATTTTCCAATACACAATATAAAATAACTAATTCAGTTGCTGGATTTTTGTCTTCTTGACAGTTTTACTTGAAAGAAATAACTGAGAAAACATCAATATCTGTCATTTATCTCTCCATGTCACATCAGAATGCCAAAGATAACCAAATCTATGAAATCCCTGGATAGTCTTTCTTAGGCATATCTGAGATTCTAAGTCACCACAGGCTCTGATGTCTGTATTTGTTGCTTCAACAGGTCTTCTGATCTTTTCGTTTTCAATACCCTCCCGCCTTCCTTTAGGATATGGTCTTTTCATTTCTCTTGCTCACAACTTTTTAGAGAATTTTAACGGCGTTTGTAAGTTAGGGGGGACTTAGATTTGAAGAGGTGCTTCGAAATAGATATTTCTTCTTCAGAGAAAGTTAGATCCTTAATTAAACTAACTTCTCGCCGAAAGGAGAGAGAAAAAGAACATTCTCAGAACCGCTTCTTAAAGGAAATTAATCTCGATATCTTCATTTTAACATAGGATTCTTAAATATAAAACAATTTGAATATAAATTCGCAAAGGACGGTTCACTCTATGTTGGAAGATTGACATCATTTTCGAGTTATGTCTCAGGGCGCAGTTTGAACTGTGTGAGGTTAGTGGGTGGTTTTCCTCCTTAAATACAACCAAATAATACCTGATCATACAATAAATTGCAACCATGAGAAGGCGCGATTTAAAGGGAAATGCAGAAGAACTGAAGCCCTTCCTCCCCCCTTAAGGTCGAATTTGATAAGAAAGTGCCAGCTTTATTTACATAGGCGCTGTGATTCAAACGAACGTCGCAAGAAATATGTTAAATTTTGCCAGCTTGTAATTCCATAAGTGAGAAGGCAAATTTGTTTTTCGCGTAGAGCCTTTACTTATCGTTTGGGCGATATAATTGTTTATTAACAGAGATTACAGACTGCGCCTACCTTCATATGTAGGAAATTTTTCCTTTATCACAAAAACAATAAATCATTCGGAGAATGAATTAGTTTGGGAAAAATGATTTAAGCATTTTTACGCTTTCACCAATTTGCTTGTCTTTATCTCCCAGAACCATTTGAAGCATTTTTAGATGGTATAATACTCCTCTTGTTCGTATCTTTTGTTCGTATGTTGTCTTCAAGCGGTTAACGTGCAGAGGGTAGACGAGGGTTTTATGATGGCCAGCTGGGCGACATGCTACCACTTTATTCCTCAACCAGTTACTCCTCCTCTCTCAAGCGGGACAATTCTCGTGTAAAGTTGCGGTTTCAATGCTAATATTACTAGTAATAATAATACATTGTGCCATAATCTTTTCGATGCAAATGTTTTTTCATTCTGCAAACTCTTAAAATCCACTCATTTTCAATTCGATTTCCATTCTTTATAAAAGATTAGATGAAAATGATTTTTATAGCTTCATTTCACTGAAGTTTAATTATAGACGATATTTTTACCTATTATAATTAACCCCCCATCGCAAGATAGAAAATTGTAAATTTGGATCTAGGATTTCCTTCTACACTTTCTGCGTTTGTTATGGAATTCGAACAGTTATCCTTGACTCATAAGTTGAGAAGTCTCCGCTTGTCCTCTAACCTTCTAGAGATGTTACAGTTACATTGAAAGACGGAATTATTTAGTGTCGATGAGAGAAAATTGGATTATCCTTTACAGTCAACTGAATATGCTTTTTATTCTCTCGGGGTTAAAAACAAATTGTTAGTGTTACAGATTTGGGGGGAAATTTATTCATCAGGGGTTGCAGTGGTTGCAAACCAGCTTCATCAACAGATAATACTTGGTCCTAGAGTGCGCATAATAAAACCAAGGAAACTTTCGTAATAAAAAAACACTCGAATGTACGAACTTAATCGCTCTGGGGGGCTGTATTATAGTGAAAGATCTGATGGCAACTAATAAATTCATTCCCTCTGCTTTGTATAATCATGGTTCAAATCCCACGCAAAAACAGGCTCATATCTAATGAGCCTCAACGGGCTAATACCATCTGCTCTATAGATATATAAGCGCTGTTCTCTATAATCCATAAAAGTCTCATGGGATTTGTTGCGCGGTAGGATACCCACGATCGTCTGGAAAATAATTGACCTTAGAGGCTTTACAGTAATATAGTCAAATCCAATTTGTATCTTTGAGCTTGACTTAGGTGGGCTTGGAGCGAGAAGACGTTTACTGTTGAGTTTTCTTACTACTTCACACTGATCATATTGCCATGTCACTCATCCGTTGAAAATTTCACCCCGTGTTTCCACTTCGCTCGAAAGGTCCCTGCTGGGCTGTCCGTTTTGATGAGATCGGATAGGTCGTAAAAGTCCGAGCGAAGGTAACAAAATTAAAGCCTTTTTTTCCTTTAAAAGGGATGATACAGACTATTAGTATGATTTTTTTTATGTCGCCGTGTTTGTATGTCTCTCTCTAATTATATATCCGTCTGCCTGGTGTCTATTTGTCTCTCCCTCTCTCTCCTTCCACATCCGGAGATTTCTTCTAGGAGTGGTGCCGCTCCGGCTATTATTATATGACGCATCGCACAAACCGTCCATTGGCTTCGTAAACGCCATCGAAAATGGCCCCTCCAACCGGGTATCTAACCAGCTTTGGGGTAGTTTCAGTGAAGAAACCGGAAAGCTCATCGAGAAGCATGGGAACTGAACAAAATAGTGTTAATAAAGTCTCGATACGACAAAAATTAGAGTTAATAAAGGCTCAAAAGATCCGAAAAGTTGATCAAACTCTTAATCTATTTTTGTTTCTGTCCCCTTTGGTGAGCAAAGATTGCGTCGAATTACGGCAGGTTTCCTGGCAAGAACGTCACTGAAATGAGGCCACATTTATTTCTTTGGTACCAATGAAGTTGATGAAGAATCTGTTATGATACCCCAGGTTAAAATCTAGGTCACATTTTGGGTATTTGAGTAGATACACGTTGATAGTTAAATGCAAATAAAAGCTCTTTGGGGAAGAATGACATTTTATTGGTACAAATACACGATTTGTTTGGAACATTACGTCCAATGTTTCAACTATACAATTACTGACAAAATATAGCCCTAGGACATTCTGTGGATGAAAATTGTAAAAGAACAACCTCAGACCCCCCCCCCTCCATTTATTGGAGACTACGTGCGATGGTATCCCACCGTGAACGACGTCATTTCCTGTTCGAATATTCACGAATTTTCGACTCCTGAGCGTATTGGGAAAATAGTTCCCAGTCCTGCGAACTCGTCCCAAGCTTTCGCGCTCCCCCCCATCCTCTCGGTGATGAGGCGAGAAAGAGCCGCTCTGTCTCGCAACTCGCTGCTAAATGAGGAATCGACTCCGCCTCCGGATTAAGATGTCTGGAGCTTGTGACTACATTCTTCAAATTCCCCCTTCCCCCTCAGAATCGGGCATACAAATACTCGGTTATTCTGTAGTTCGAGGAGTCCAGCCCGCACCTCAAGGCAGTCCTCATCGTCTCAAGCCTAAGTAAGTCCCGTGAGCGTTCGTCAGACAGCAGACTTTCTCAGCCGTGATTCTACCTGGTCAATTGGTAGCTTCTGTGAACGGAAAGCCTTTGAATTTGCACAACAGGTTCCCTTCGTTAATCGAACCGAAGAAAATCTCTGTTGATTACCTTTGAGGAAAAGAGATTCCTCTTCTAGTGGAATTACGAGAATTCCCATATTCCCCGTCGAACATCATCTTTGAAGTTTGGCTATCTTCATTAACGGGTTGGTTTGGATCGTGCCTCACCTGCCTCATTCGGATCGTTCCCCACTTGCCTCACCGAATTGTTCCCCACTCTCCTCATCGCAAGAAGGACCTTCCTCGAAGTCACCGACCCGTAAGACTGAAACCCCCTCAATTATTAGTATTGTCAAGCTCCCCCTTTTGATCTGAGCCTAGTAACATTAATCATTTAATTCCATTTGAGAATCCCTCCTCATAATAATTATCAAGAGACTATTTCAATTTAAATAATTCCCTTTTGCCTATTATTATTATTATTATTTTGATCTTTGTAAATAAAATTGTATTTTGTTGTTTCATCTTTAACTAGCCTTGAACGATACTCTCGGCCTATTCAACTAAATCTCGCCAACCATTTATGCACTCTGTCTGATTATTAAGGATTTGAAACCCAACGCCTCAAGTGTGAACTCCTACTCTGTTGTTAATCCTTGCGAACAGTTTTTCAAACGTTCGCATTGCAGTAGGTGATTAAGTCACCCCCCACATAATATAGGAGTAGTGTATGGTATAGAGTGGTTGTACCACGACACAAATAAAACAGTAAATACTAAACGAGTGAGAAAGAAATGCAAAAACATACTGACGAAATATTTATAAACAGAAATAATTTGGTGATTCTTATCAGGGGAGTGATAATCGATTTCCCTTTCGAGGGATTAAAATTTGGATGTGAATCAATTAAAGCCGCCTCAATTCTTTGTCAGTTGAGCCAGTAATTGAAAGTATAAATAATCTCTGATTTTCTCAATTGATCCTGCCGTTACTAGACCTAAAATGTTGAAATAAAGCGTTAGCCTTATTGCCTATGCGTACAGAATATTTGTGTTCGTAAACCCCATTTGATAGGCTAGGCCATTTTATCTTATGTATACTTCTGTGGAAGAATAGAATAAGGAGAGAGAAAAGGAACTCCTTTTCCCTCTTCCCACTTTCTCCGGTACCTCGGTTCTCCGTCATCTCCCCCCCCCCTCCTCATGACTTCCCCAGTTCGCCGCTGACTCTCTGCCCTAAGCCATTCGAATTTAGTCGGCATCACGTCCCGTTCGTAGTGCTGCATTTATCTGCCGTATATACTCATAAAATTAAAACAATGGAAAGAACATTAAGGGGGTATCGCGATTTCGGGCTATGGACCCTTATCGCGAACCAAGGGAATTAAGGAAATCTGTTGGCAATGAATCTCTCTCCCCGTCTAGAAAATTTCAGAGTATATATTCGATATTTCGTAGCTCACAGGCAGATTGTGTCTGAAACCGCCTTCCAGTACGTTAGCTGTTAATTTCTTCGTTAGTCGAGAGGAAATCGACTACATTATCGTCCAGAGAAGAATTGAATGATTGTCGAGGAGCCAAGGAAGAGCTAGTCGTCAGGCAGAGTTGTTTGTCGAGATAGTTTTAGGCGCGCTTCAACCCTTATCACTACATCTTCGGATTTTAAGGATCGGAAAAGCCATGCCCGAAGCATCCTCCGTTTACCTCTTAACGAGAGGAGGCCCCATCTTCAATTTCGCAAATTTGGATTGAGCGTCTCATGAGACGCCCACAAGTTAAAGGTCGAACATACCTCCCAGGTCCTACTCACCGCACATCAAGGTAAAAGGGATTTAACTGCCTGCCCCCTTTTACCGCGTCAAACCTCAAGGATCCCCTTTGCTTTAGAACTTGCATTATCGTAAGATCATTTCTTAATTAATTATACCTCGGTTCAAACTAAATTGATAGTGTCAATCATCTTAGCCGTGAACCGTTAATATTTAATTGCATTGCCATTTAACCTGCCCTATATGTGTATGTAATCTTTAGTCTGATTAAAGTATATTTTTGTAGCCGTGTTTGAATATTCCTTGGCCTATCAACTGTGTATTTAAAGCACTCTTAGAGCCATCCCCAGGTAGAGCCTTAATTTCGGTCGGCCAGTAGGCCAGTGTGCGTATAACAGCGTATACCTGGTCATACCACAACAATTTCATTTCGCGTTTTACAGAGAATTTTATATTTAATACTTTATTATGGGAAAGAAGCTTATTTCTGATTACTCAAAGAGAGTTGAGGGAGATAAGAACTACCTTAATATTAACTTTTTTTAAATGTCTATTAAAAGTTATTATCATTTTGATTTGGTTTGTTTTTGCGTATAATAACTGTTCTAGGGCAATAATTTGTCAGTCGTTTCACAGCTGACAGATAGAGCGTAATTCTCAAAACTTGTACTATGTTTGTATTTTGGTCCCATGCGATTCTTTTTTAATTTAGAGTGAAATACCAACGAAGGCATTCCTGTAGAAACGTTGTATCAAGAGATCTATAAATAAAAGGTTAAAGAAGAGGAAATTAAAATGTGTGGAAGACATATAGCAATAAATAAATACACTTGCCAGCATTGTGACAAGGATAGCATGCAATTGCAGCCTTTGGTGCCGGAAGGTCACGCATTCTTCCAGATGTCTTCGGTTGGCCTTGTGAGAAAGGCTTTATAAAATATAGGCATATCATTGGTAAAAATCATACCACAAACCACACAAGTTACTGAAGAGGAATATTATAAGTCAGATATGATATCTATAATGGTTCAATTTCAGGATTGTCTTTAATTCTTTTCAAAAATGGCGGAAATTCATCTGAAGATTAAAAAAATAACCTTGATTTATATGCAATCGCAGTTTGTACTCAAAACTTTAAGTGACAACATTTTAAAAGTTCCCCAAACAATACCGGGAGAAACTTTAGGATACCCCCAACCTGACGCCCAAGAGCAAGCTCCTAATAACAAGGACAAGCGGTAACGACTACGCTCGTCACGGTAGCGAGAAGTTGACCGCGTACGAAGCTACCCTTGATTAGGGCATTCGACTCAAAAGTGGTGTACCGTCTTTGGGGAAAAAGCAGTCTTGGCAGAAAAGTTGACGGAAGCGCCCTGCCCAATGGTGTTGCGTCGAGCCTTTAAGGGATAGGTCCACAGGAAAAGTCGGGATGCGATGGAACGCAACTTTAAATTCCCGCGCGCCGACTCCCATCTTCTTTGATAAGAAGCCTGAAGATCTGACATGATACCTGCCATGTAGTCATTTGGGGGAAGAGTAAAGCGCCGATCCGGTTAATAGGTATGTGCAGACAGGCTGGCCAACTGATCTGTGCGCTTGCGGGGATTACAATGCATCAAGGAAACTTAACGCGCTCTGCAAGTCGCTATGTATTACAACACGTTGTCAGAACAAGGAGACGTTATCCATTATACATCTGAGCAGCTCATCCGTCTTCACTCACCTGCTGAAATCTAGACTGATTTATTTAAGTAGAGGTTTCATTTTCTACGTCTAGAGTGTCTGGGAATAATAAAAACTACAGATTGATCAAGGTTTCAGCTCATTTGACAGTCAAAGAATAGATATAAATATTACAGGATGACTAGTAAATATATCTGATTATGAACCGTCATGTGTCATTAACTTTTTTAGGGCTAGAACTTTCTTTGCAGTGGGCGTTATTATTCGTGCACCAGTCCAGTATTGGTGGATTAAATATTAATTAACGAATTCTGATTAGCGGGATTCGTACCAAAGATCATACATTACGTATTTAACTGCTTTCTTTGAGAGAAAAATTGAGCCTAACAACAATTTGAAGAACTCTTCGAAAATTCAAACAACTCAGAAATTTATGAACATGGTAAAGGCAACTCCGGGTGCAAGAAAGGCGTAACTACTAAGTCAAACATCGAATTAGCGAGAGTACTGATCAGTGACCAATAAAATATGGCTACTGAGACTTAGGGCATGGTAGCTCTCGAATAGAATACAATATAGTTAAACAAATTTTAAACCACAGGAGACGGGGAAAATAATTTAGGTTTAATCTCGGATGAGGTCAAATTTTCGTAACAATCTACTGTAGCATCAAAGAGGATGAGTGGGGAGCCGCGGGGGCGATGAAATTATTCCCTTAACTTAAAGTAAATGATCGCACGAAGACAGACTGAGGCAACTCAAATATCTTTACCTGTAAAATCAACATAAACAAAGCCAAACTAATGAAATCTTTAAAATACGAAGCAGGTTCAATTATATAAATTATGATTTATGTAGAATTTAGCTAGATAACTGAGTGGTCACTACAAATAACGTTTTCAAACTAGTAAAAATAACATTCAACACTGCAATAATATAATTTTTTTTTAACTTGCCCATGTCAGCGCTAGCGCTACAGCAAATATATTTAGGAATAAATTCTTTAAATATTACATTTAGACATAACTTTGCGGAAATAAGAGTTGTGACATTTCTTTTGTATCAAGCCTCTAGTGCATCTTAGATTCTTTCCTAGTTTTCAATACTGTATAAAACTGTGGATTAATGGCAGATATTTAACTCCTTCGCTTTGCTGATGACAACGCCTTACCTGCCTCAAATCCAAATGAATCACAGTCAATCATAAATTAATCCCGAGTCAGTGTCAAGTTGGCACGAAGGGACTCTTCAAAGAGAAATATAATCATCACTAATCATTAATAGATTATCAATAAATCAGCAATAAATTAATGAAGATCAGCAATTGAAATCAACGTATGAATTTCAAAGGCGGTACAAGAATGTGATACTAGTGATCTCTGATGGAGGAATCTTGGACAAGGAAATCAGAAGAACAAATTAAAGTGTAGGAAAGTTTGACCCCATCTTCAAATGCTACAGACCCGATACTCTGTGAGGTTCATAATCAGATATATTTACTAGTCATCTTGTAATATTTATATCTATTCTTTGACTGTCAAATGAGCTGAAACCTTGATCAATCTGTAGTTTTTATTATTCCCAGACACTCTAGACGTAGAAAATGAAACCTCTACTTAAATAAGTTAGGATTTCTTTGTCCAGCTTTGGTCGTTTCTTCTAGTTTGTGTCCCCCCCATTTACCTATGGTTGTGATGTAGGCTCCGTCAACGTTACTGAAATTAAGTGGGGTCGCGCCTTCTGTGAGGCGCGACTGGGTGGAGTCGGTTGTAAGCTATGAAAATTCTATAGCACCGCCTCTGTGCGAGCGGTCTATGCAGAGTTAGGAAGTGGAAGTTCAATTGCAACTTAACCTCCACCAGGATTGCTTCCTGGGTCGTGTCATATCCGTTGGGAATTAATGAACACTCTACGACTCTTTTTCATCTTGCCCTCAAGGGTTGCTAGAGTTTACAAGACACAGCCTTCCTTAATGGGCGCACTCTCTCATCCATTCCCTTTTACATTTTGTTTCCATTTCAAAGTTCTAAGAATCTCGGACGATGCTCTAGTCTTGAGTGAAACGTTTACTCATTGTAAGTATATTATATGATATTATAAGGTATATATTATATGATATGGAGAGTGCGCAATTCTCCTCAATCTACCTTCATTCCACAAGACACAGCCTTGCCTAATGGGCGCACTCTCATATCAATTCCCTTTTACATTTTGTTTCCATTTCAAAGTTCTAAGAATCTCGGACGATGCTCTAGTCTTGAGTGAAACGTTTACTCATTGTAAGTATATTATATGATATTATAAGGTATATATTATATGATATGGAAAGTGCGCAATTCTCCTCAATCTACCTTCATTCCACAAATAATAATAATCAACAAGTGGAGTTTTTTTGTACCGCAACATAAAAATTTCAAACAATGTGCATAAGGGAAAAGTTGAAAAAAAACATTAACAAATTGAATAGAATGCGATTAAATAGGTAAAAAGCGAACCAATAATAACAAGGTGGAAACTATCAATGGAAAACTAACATACAGACTATAAAGCTCAAGGACATATAATGAAGACTAAGCTTACGATAAATATGCTAGAAGTAAAATTCAGGCCTAAATTAAACATAAAATAATAGAAAAAATAGTTTAAAAATTAAGCTAAAAATACACAAGTAAGGTTTGAGGGGAAAAAAGAACACTGCTAAACAGAAAATAACAGTTAACGAGGACAAAACCAAACAAACCAAAAATTAAATTAGCCAGTCACCTAGCAACCTTCTCTCACACCACACAGCGCTATATTACTCTTTAAGCTCTTCCGAATTTTCCAGACTATCTCTTTATTTACCTCTGACTCATTCCAACTTTCTTCAATCAAGAATCAAGTTAGCTCATTCATGGCGAAGATTCCTCGAGGTCAAAACTTTTGAGAAGGACTCTGGGTTGAGTCCGAAAGTTTGGGAAGATAAATAAAACTTTTGTCTCCGTTGTGCCTTTAATTTCTACCTGAATCCCAAGCTACAAGTTTCTGAATTAATATATATATATATATATATATATATATATATATATATATATATATATATATATATATATATATATCACCTGACAGGAAATAATGTTAAATCGTTCTTTACTTTATGATTTAATTTATCAGTTCCAATCGGCCTCCATTTTGTTCTAACCATTTTCTAACTTGATTAAAATAAGACATTTGCATGTTTCTGTGTATGGACTAACTACAATATCTTCCAACATAGCTACCTATACCTTACATCTTGGTTTGAATTGTAGGTACACTTCATCAACCCACTAGGGATTAGTATTAGCCCTATATCTTGCATTGCGACTGTTGACTTAACCGATTATGTGAAATATTGCTTCATCGCTGAACACGACACGTTTTCGCTCGGCATATGATCCATAAAGCACTCACAATACTCAACGTGACGATGTTGAGAATTACCATACAAACCCTTAACTAACTGGAGTTTACAGAGGTGTAAATGATGGACGGATAGAATTAGATGTGTTGAACTCTTAGCACACTCCTCTTTGTAGCCAAATTACATCAGTTATTGAGCAAATTTTGTTTTCCACATTTCTAAGGTCGTCATATAAGTATCCTTAGGTATTATGTAAAGGTTTCTTGTTTATGTTTTTTTTCGTTCATCTTTAGCTTCTTATGGCAATGCAATCTGCCCTTTTTACTTTAGAACTTTTTTTAAATTACTTTTACCATAATTATTACCAATGCTTATAGTATTAGTCATGTATTTCTTTTATATCTAACATGTATCGTTCCATGTTTCTCTAAGTTACTATCAGTTTCTGCTTGGATTTTGTGTTCAGTGTCAGAGTTTCACTTTTATAAATTAAAACTGGTTTAGATCCGTTGCTTAAAGAGATTGCGTTCTAAGCGTAGAAGCGCGTCGCTTCTGAAGATGTACTTACTTGGGTTTCGTGCCTCTTTCCAGCTTTATCATTTTCTTCCACTGATTACTAACCTTTTTCATACTCTCAGCAACCATCACAACCTGACATGAGTGTATGTATTATTGTACTTGCTTTAAAATTTGATAGTCAATTCTAATTGCTCTAGCTTCGCTAATTTCCTGAATATTATTTAGGGTCGATTGCTACCCAATGGGTGTCTTTGACAACATATGGAGAGAGAGAATAGGAGAAGCCAGAACTGGTAGAAGGCTCTTTATTACTGACGAATCTGTTACTGTGAAGAAGTTCCAGAGAACCTTGTAGCTATTCTGGTTTTTCTTATTCTCCTTCTCCATATATATATATATATATATATATATATATATATATATATATATATATATATATATATATATTAGCACAACTGCCCGGCGTTGCCAGGAACAAAATTATTGAAAGTATTTCTAACTTAGTTCCGAAATAATATATTCCAGGAACTATCTCATAAAAATGAATAAACATTTAGGATAACATAGAAATGAAAAAAACAAAGCATATTTTTGAGTATTAGACTTTTACCAAAGAATTTCTCCGTATACAATATTCTTATTTATAAATGTAAAGATTTCTTTCGCTTCCAACTATGTAGCATCCAAAATACCGATGACGTGTGAGAAACAGGGATCTTCTAAGTGTAACTAACCACTGACAGGGTTTGATCTTGTGATTTGTTTATTGACATTGTAAAGCTATGTTTGACTGAAAATTGCAGTCTATTGAAATTGAACGGAAGATCTGTCAGTTTGAGCGAATTCTTGGTATATATATATCTTTTCCTCTCCCACAACCACAAAGAATTACTGCTTCAATAACATGGAACATCATTCTTTTCACTATAAATCTTGGGCCGTTGATAAAGTTTTGAATGATCACGATTTCGTAGTAGCTTTACTGGAGAGCCAATTTTCAGATCTAGTGTTAGCAGTCTATGTAACAGTTAAATAGTAGGAGTTTAATTGCAGTTTAACCTCACGTAGAATACATCCAAGCGAGGTGGTCCCACTACAAGATCGCATCCATTTGGGGTGGTCGTCATATCCAGCTCGAAATGACTAACTCTATTTTTTTTTTACCTACAGGGTGGGTAGGGGTAAAACAACAGCCTTGGCTCCTGGGCAGATTGTGTTACTTAATTTGACCTATGGATGACGCGGAGTAGAAATCCGTATTCATTCAACCATTACAAAAAATCAATAATTTCGTTGATAACTCACATACTACTCATGATAAACATATGATTCCAAATTGTAGATATATGCCTAAGCTGTCGTCGAGTCATTCCTCTTCTTGTTACGATGATGCTTAAAATCCTTTATTCCGAGCGTGTCCCCTGCCCCCCTCCCGCGCTATATTTTTACAAGGTCGATGAAGTAGATGATATCACTTAATTTCTGTCTATGGCCCATGTGGAATATTTTATGCACATACTAGAGCACTGTAATATTAAAGACCTTTGGGTATTGCTGGAGATATGTATTTAGTGATTTCTAGTTTTATTTGTACCATCCCAATATTGATTTCAGACAGGCCTCGACAGAGTGACTCTCCAAAACGTTATCCCAACTTCCGATAAGATTCATTTCTTAATTCGACAAAACATTAACAAATGAAACATATCCAAAGTTGTGGCCCGTTTTGGGGGAGGGGGGGATCACCTTGTATTAATTTTTATTTAAATTCTATTGGCTATTTAAAGGTTATTCTCAAATAGCCCACCTTGAACGAAACTAGAAACCTAAGTCGATTATGATAAATGCTCGAAACCTCTCGCATTTCTTTAAAGCCTACCTTTCGAAGACCTCCTTCACGTAATAAATTTAAAAGAAAGCAAACTAAATTTCTGAGTGGTAGAGGGGGGTAAGGGGAATTAAGCGAAAAAGAAATATTTAATTTTAAAACAAAAAAAGAAGGCATCTCTACGAAAACTAGGCCCGCAGGAAATCAAAGAAAAATCGGAGTGAAAAAGATAAGAAAATGGCGCATCGATTCAAGACGAGGAAGAGGGAGAATAGCTAATAAGCAGTTATGGAGGCGCAGACGGGAATTCAAAGGAAGCAATCATAGCCGAGTCTGGCGCTGAAATGAGGAGGATTTTCGGAAACATACGAGCCAGGCTGACGAGGAGACATATAATGTGCACACACGCAGAGCGATAGAATTTGACATAACCCATCTACTTACAGCCCAAAATACACAGGCATTTTTCAATATTTCTAAAGGGAAATTATGGGTCATTAACGGGATATAAACAGTTACTGTAAAGGAAAAGACTAGACAGAAGTTAATACATCATAAGAATGTGTGATACAACTTCAGACGACGATTACTTTATCTATGTAGATGTCTTTGAGGAGAATACTTATCTGCAACCCCCTCATGCTCCTAATGATGGGTTCCCGTTGTAGATGGTTTCTCTTCAACACTGTCAATTAGCGCTAGTTTCTAGTCTAATCAAGATTCACACTAGTCTAAAAATTCCGTATTTGCAAGGGTCGGAACACCTGCGTTCTTGCGAGAGAAGAACTCCGCGGCTAATACGTCGAGCCTCTTCCTCTATCGTTTTAAGTTCGCTTTATCGAGTTTTCAGGTTTGTTTTCAGTTCCGAAAAGAAGGCGGGGGGGGGGTAGTCAAGGGGGTTTGCGCACCTTCCTTGGCCCTGTTGATATAAAGAGTTGCCTCCTTGAGTATCCACGTTATGAACTTTGCGTACGTTTTTAACTTATTTGGCACTTAGTTTGAACTGGTGCACCTTTTAGATGGATGAGCGGCACGCCCTCCCGGCCCCACCACAGTCGTCAGTAATAAACTAGATTGAGACTACCATACATCATTTCTTCCAGACATTTCCATTAATCTCCTTTTCGCCATTTTCTGTACAAGCTTCATCTCACCTAGTTTGTTGGCTGGTGGCTAATTTCACAGCTATAATCACCGCAGAGAGAAATGGGTGATGGGGTGCGGCAAGCACCGTCACATATATACCCCCCCCCCCCACTGTTGCCATATTTCTACAGACCAGGTGCTCACCTTCCTTTCCAACCCCATTTGCCCACCTTACTCTCTCTCTCTCTCTCTCTCTCTCTCTCTCCCTGTCTTTCGTTCTGATCTGTAGAGATATGACCAGAGTAGGGGGGGGGGGACACCTGTGACGGTGCTTTTTGCACCCCATCGTCCATTTCTCGCTGCGGCGAGTATAGTCGCCGACCAGTCAATTAATCCATGGTCGAGGCCGGGAGGAAGGAGTCTCTCTTGGCTGCGGTTGTGGTGTCGGGTTTTGAACATCTTGAGGCATGTGGTCTCTCCCGTCCCTAATACCCTGAGTTTTGAATCATCCCATCCCCAATAATTGTAACAAGGAAAGTAAGTACCCTAGGAGACCTTACGGTCCATTCAAAGAGGGTACCTTGTTTGTATTAGGATCTGCAGTTATATATGACACGAGGCCCTCTGAGAAGTTCGCAGAATCACAAATATACCTCGCACCTCTACGGCGAGCATCGTATTTCTTGTATAACGCCATCACGGCGAAAGAGTCTTCTTTAAAACACAGATACAAATGTTTACCAATCAATTTATGCATGTTCGAGGAAATAGACAAGGAACCATAAATACCGAGTTTAAATAGTATATCAGACCTTGATATTTTGCTGTAGTCACTGAAACCCGGAGACGTAGCCATATGCCCGTACATGAGAATTGTGAGAACGTATTAGGAAGATTCCGTAAACATCAAAACTCAACCCTCATTTGCGAGCCAAGGGACGATATCTTTTCAGTGGTCGAATATAACATACCAAGTTACACTCACTGTTATTGTCCCCTCTATTTTAAACAATGTCAACCGATCCTATATTCATTGCTATTGTTATTAGTATTATTAGGAACTAGAATTAACACCACGGTTTGAAAACATTAATACCTGTGCATTGATTGTTTCTCCTTCCATCTCTCTCCGTTGGATTAACTTAAAAGGTAATCGTACCTTAGTTTTGTTCGACTTAGTAGTTAGCTGCGGTCTATCATTAAGGAAGTAGATATTTTCCTTATTAATTTCCTTGTGAAACTCAGGAAGTGTTTCTCGTCCTTGCCACTATTTTGCTCGCCGAAGTTGAACGCTAACGAGCTGCACTTAATCTATAAATGTGGTTACTTCTATGGATCGACGCTCACAAACTTCTCGACTTCGCTAAGAATAACCTTTCTTAGCAACAACCCTCAAACTTCCCACAACAGCAATCAACAGAACGAACGGAAACCCAGCCCAGCACAGGTAGCAGAAGAATGATGATACATGAGCAGACAGCCTCCAGAATACCGTAGTAAGCCAACTCGTTAACATCATTTTCATCATTTCCATTCCCATATTTCCAAACGAACTCCACACGTCTTGTTTTGACCAAATATATTTCCGGTTTTGCCTGGAGATGATCTTGAGCGATCACAAAAGCCAAATTTTCCGGTTCGTGCTCTCCTCTATCACATGATCGACAGTATTTCCCATGCATTGTGCAACCCGAACAGCACTTGCACCTAAGTAACTCTCAACGCCGGAATTTCCCAGCACCATGCTCCCACTGCCGCTGATAAAATCAAGGATATAACCGGGAACACGCAACCCTCGCATCTATAACCTGTGGACTTCCTCAATAGATTAAGGTACACACTGGGAGATAGCATTAGTCAAGACTTCCTCAGGTAATTCTTCCTGTGACAGTGGCCGTCCCACAACAAGCAAAAGCTATCGACGAATTACTTACCGCAGCAGCTCGCGCTTCTGAAAGAACGAGCCAGTGACAGGTCACCTCAATCCATGACAACTTACTTCACAAGACGTCCCGCGAATTTAAGCATCAGTGGGTTTCCTTCTATACAGAGGTAGCTATTCTCACAAAGAAGCTGGTAAAAATAAAACCCCTTCCTCAAGTGGAAGATCATCCACACCTCGCAGAATACCCACTACTTATATAACATAGTTTGCAGGCGCCACAAGAAATTCGGGGATCACACCTATCGATGCCATCCCCCCGTATGCAAAAATATCAGCAAGCAGCAAGGAAAGCCCATGACAGGGTGGTAGTTGGAAATGTGTCCCCTTTACTACTATTGCGAACGCCGGCTTGCACATTAATGATCCCGCCACGAGCAGACGATTTCTTAGCAAAACGGAATCAACTAAATGGTTGGCCCGAAAGCCCTGACTCACTTAGGAAGTGGAAAGAAAATAACAACATTTTATCGAGCAACACCAACATTTATTCTTCAAAATAAAGTTCATCATTCTCTACGATATTTTTCCAGCGATCAGCCAGTATCTGAATGTGTCCCAGATATCAGTCAGCTGGCTTGGAATAAAAAAATAATGTAAACAAGCCCACTTCACTCTATCAAAAGTTTTGAATCGCTGGTCGCGGAGGAAGTGTGCCATTGAGCGGAATAGGTCATATTCTCTTGGAGCAGGATCGGGACTGAATGGTGGATGTTGAAGAATTTCAACACCGTCCATAAGTTTTATCTTCTCCATAGTCAACCTGGCAGTGTGTGACATCGATTGATCAAAGCAGGATACTTCTTTAGTTTGTTGCACACGTGGTCTAGCTGCCGGTAATACAGTTTAGCGTTGATGGTGCAACCATGCGGAACAAGCTCGAAATGTAGTACTCCTTGGAAATTTCACTAGACCGAGATCATGACCTTCTTACCAAACCGATTCCGTTGCGGAACGGATGCATGCGGTTGACCTCGCAGAACCCATTTCCTCTCCCGATCGCGATTAACTAAGTACACCCACTTCTCATCTGATGTGACAATTAGCCTCCAGAATCGTTCTTTCTATTGGGGTATTGTTCTTCGGTGACGTCATGTGGATTTAATAGGGGCTCAGGTAAACAAAATTCACTTGATGTAATCGGTTCAGCAAAATCTGATGGGATGACACTCCAACAACTTTCGCAAGATTACAGCTGCTTGCAGAAGGTCCATCTTTCACTGCTGCCATTAAAACCTCGCTGTCAAAGGTTGATGGTCGGGCAGCACGTGGTTGATCGTTAAGGCTAAGATCCCAGGGGATGAAACGTCTGTAACACCTCGAGACCTTCGCCTGACTCAATTTGCCTTCTCCTTCACTATCGCAAATTTCCTTCATAGCAACTCTTGTACAAAGTTTTCTCTTGTAATAGTAGCAAATCAAAACTCTAATTTCACATTCTTCCAAACTCATTTTTGTCAGTTGAGGTTTACACAAAGAGAAATGAATAAACTGCGCAAGAGGAACAAATAACAGCAGCGTACGCAGGCTGGTAGTCGAATGAGTAAAGCTAACCTAACCTAATGCAGTAGAATGAGTAAAGCTAACCTAACCTAATGCCTTAGAATGAGTAAAGCTAACCTAACCTAATGCAGTAGAATGAGTAAAGCTAAGCTAAACTAATGTAGTCGAATGAGTAAGGTTAACCTAACCTAATGTAGTCGAATGAGTAAAGCTAAGCTAACCTAATGTAGTCGAATGAGTAAGGTTAACCTAACTTAATGTAGTCGAATGAGTAAGGTTAGCCTAACCTAATGCAGTAGAATGAGTAAGGCTAATCTAACCTTATGTTGGTGTTGCCCCATGAAATTTTGTTTTCTTTCTGTTTCTTAAGTGAGTCAGGACTTTCTGACTAGCCATATATTTCAGTAATACCGGCATCAGTTTCCGACAAGGAAACAACAGAGAACTGCATTTCCTCGTCAGACGGTGACAGGATTCCTCATTAAAACCTTCAGAAAGAGCAATGCAACGCTTTCTTTCTGGCTTCGACGAAATTTTATGTTGCAGTTTTTAGTGTGCGATGTCAAAATCTCAATTATTCGGTGCTGAGTTCCTCCCCCAATGTAATACTAAGTTGTAAGTGTGCAAAATTATTAGACAGTTAGTCCGATATAGTGAGTAGTGATGCTTTGTGAAATGATTTAGTACCTCCAGTGCCATTATCTATTTAAAATATTCACCGTTCAGCACCATTTCCTTAGTGTTTATTGACATATATAAGCCAAAAATCGGCTGTTGTAAAGTTAGGCTGTCGAGGTATGCTTGTGAAGACCCGCTCAGAGTAAGGGCGCATACACAAGCGCAGGAAAATAGCCGACCCGAGGCGATCTACGATATGCTTTGGAGCAATTAAAGGAGTGGAAGGCCGCCTCCTTGATTTTTGAGTGCATTTACGATTGACCGAGATTTATCTAATGGCTTGCCAAGTTTCCGTTCAAAGGACATATAAAGATCATGACCCCCAAATATAATTTTAATATATATATATTAAACGGGGATATATATATATATATATATATATATATATATATATATATATATATATATATATATATATATATATATATATATATATATATACAAAGGGGAACAAATTGCTCAATAAGGATAGTTAATTGCATCGTGAAAAATTATCGTTAATTCGACCAATGGATATTATTTAAGTTTGAGCGGCAAGTAAATTCAAAAGGGGATGCAGGTGACGATTTACAGGGGGTGTAATCAGGGGATTACAACGCAAAATCGCTTTACTTTGAAGCTTAGTGTGTTTGGAGGGGAAAGACCAATGGCACAGGTTTTCGAGGAGATACTTCTGTGAGTTCTGACTAGGAGGACTCGTAGATGGGGGTTTGAGTACTTCTTGTTGAAGAACAAGATTTTCTCTGCTCCAGAGAGATAGAATCTCAAACACGAGACGGTTCTGTGGCTCGGCAGGGAGTCTCAGACACGAGGAACGGGAGTCTTGAAGAGAAGTGCGAGATGAGGGGGGCCGCAGAGTTCTCCGGAAAGAAGGTGGCTCGATAAGCTTTCTTCTGAACAGGGGCTAAAGTTTGACGAAGGCCATCTGCACGTGATATCTAAACGACGAGGTACGACTCGAACAGGGATTGTGAGACTTCGCGGGGGAACAGACAAAACGGTCTTAATGGAGGGACTGGCAGACTCTCAATCTCCTCGAGAAATGGTGGACGCAGGGTTAAATAGCCAGGTGGCTGGTCCGTTAGGTAGCCTCCAGGGCATGGCCGTCCCCAAAGGATTCTCAACGAAAGTCTATGCAAACTTACTTCGAGATAACGACTTTGATCGGACAGCGAAGTTTGCCTCAGGATATGTGGTTGAGTTTGTACGGCCGCGCTCGCGGGGAAATGACATGCCTGTGAGGCATGGGGGCGAGAATTCGGCATTATCGCTGTAGAGGGAAAGCGAGGTGCGTCGCGCATAATCAAATACAGTCGGGTCGAGCGACTCAGCGAGGGACTGCTTCCTTCTCGATGATCCTAAAATTCCCACGTCAAGGAGCACGTGGTTTGGAGCGAAGGGGCTGGCTGAAAGGGGTATTCCCGGGGGCTTCCTCTCACGCTGATCTTTCGAGGGGCATCCTCTCACATGGGGGAACGAACAATTCTTGTGGCTTCTCTTCATTCTACCATCTAATAATTATTGAAGGTCCATCGATTATATGTAGACCTAAAAGGCTTTCGCTTAAATGATCAGCAACTACCAAAGAGATAACCAAATCATTGTTGCGCGAAGAAAATTTTCGTCTTTATAAATCACCTTTCGCGAGCCCTATAAATCTAGTTCGGCACGAGATCAGTCCTATACAGTAACTTGTGATTACAGGCTATTAAATTGAATTCCCCCCCAAATTCTAGGCTTTGCTTTACTTAACATTGCTTACAAATACATATGGAATAAACTTAATTTACTATGAACATGCCGATTGGGTTGTTTGAGTGGGTCATAATGCCACAAGAACTTTGTAACAGTGCCCAATCATTCCAGCGATACATTAGCGGTGGTTTTAGAGGATTAGAATTTAGTGTTGGCCTGTCTAGACGACTTGCTGAGGGCAAACAAAAACACCTGCAGCACATAAGACAGCTGTTTGTACGATGGAGATTGCATAACTTGCAGATTATTCTTGCAAAGTGCGTTTTCCGAGTTGACTTCATAGATTTTCTGGTTTTAGAGTAGATTCGAATGTTACCACTACATATGAAGTCGTCTCAATTTTACCTTAGCTTGTGACGATGAAATAGAAAATGCCTTCAGTAAATTCTAAATGGACGGAGAAGAAGCTACCCTTTTTGTGCAGCCTAAAATGGAATGTCTCCTACACTTATACACCTCACAACAGACGCTTCAAAAGTAGGTATGTGAGTTCTCGAGCAGTTCTACGACAAGGAAAGTGAAACCTTGAGTTACCTTTTTAGCTATAAAACATTCCAAATACACACTCTAAGGCAATGTGATTGCGGCCTGTGATCACGAATGTGATTAAGTATTTAGGAAGAAGAAGATATTTATCCTCTTTATTTCCTTTTGAAAGCCAGGAAGTGTTTCTTTTTATTGACATGAAATTGGGCGCCGAAGTCGAACTCAAACACCTTACACCCACACTACGAGTTTTGTTACTCACCTGGAGTGACCCCACAGATATGTATAATCAACACTTTTTCACTCTCTCTAGTTTTACTTAAAAACTTCCGGCGTGATATGGACTCCTTACTATTGAGATTTAAATTTGAAAATTATTATTAGTATTATTATTATTATTATTATTACAGCGTGTGCTTTTCTTTTCTAATAGTTTCAAAAGCCTTATAATTTTTTGTTCGTTCAAGAAAATTTAATAACTTTAGACACAACATAGGTACTGTTGCCACAATTAGTCATATCACACTTTACCCCGAATTTCGTTCACTGAAAATTTAATATATTATTAAATGAGAAGAGAGAAAGTGTTCGAGGTATATTTGGTCACAATTATACTAGATAGGACGAAAATCAATAAAAAAAGATGAAATTAGGTGAAATTTAATACATTACTCTCGAAACATTTTGAAACGATTTTGTTTCAAAACAGAGTTGCCAAGTTTCCTCTAATTTTTCCTTTTCCCAAGTTAATTAACTTTATATATTTATTTAATTTTCCTCATGGAGATCCCCCAAAATATTCTGATTAAAATTTGGCTATTTTTTAGTTTATCCCCTATGATTAATTTCCAAACGTAACCTGTTATGCAAAATATTATTACTTGGCAGCACAAGACAGCTTGTAACTCTGAACGAAATTCAGCGTAAAGCGTAGCAAGACTAATTTGTATCAAAATTTGCTAAGATTTCGGTGAAAAAATATGAAGCCGTTAAAACAGTGTTAAAAGATATCTTGTTTTATCATTATTATTATTAAAGTACATTTCTTCAGTGAAGAGAAGTCTTGGTGGTTAAAATGAAATAAATTCTTAAGAGAAAATTACATTTAAAATAAATTAGCCGCCAGTAAACTTTCCCGATCCTTCTCGTTAGTCTATAACTTCGAGTTCCATAGAATTGGCCGATTGATCTCGCTGAATTTAGTTAAGAAACAGTTTCCTTCCACTCAAAGGATAAGTGAAAGGGAAGCAGGATATGGTTATTCGATTACCGGACCAATAACCATTCGGTGGGGAAATAAATTTGCGGATGACTAGAACGTGCCTCGTTTACAGGTATGGCCATGCTTCGATCAGGTGGTCTCTTAATTCGATGGTTACATCGGATTTTACGATGGCAGGGGTATAGCCGAATGCTTTTCAAGTGGTAGATCCTAGTTTGTACGGGAAACCGATCCCAGCTATTTAGGGTCGTTAGCATTAAGTTGAAAAACAGGTTGAGGGATTTTAAAAGCCAAGCTGACTAAACGTTACACAAAAGTAATTCAAGTGGTTAGAGACATGGTTGCTAGCTATTTCTTTCAGAAAGTAGTGCAAAGGTTAAAAAAAGTAATGGATTTTGGTTGATTTTTTTTTATAGTTTTAGCGCTTATCTTGCGCCTGCTACCTAGGGTATAAGTCGCTGTAGGATATTGGTAGAAACTAGTCTAATAGAGAATATTATGAAAACTCCAAATATAAGAATAGTAATTTTTATGTGGTTTAATTAACTTACCTATTCAGTGATTCTTAGGCTTAGAAGTTAAAATTCCAGCGTATTGAAGATTTCTTTCTCTTCTTCACTTAATTCCTTGTCTTATACATTTAATTGAATTATATAGTTCATGGTTTTAGTTGGGTGGAAGTAGGAGCAGCAAATATTTTGGTTTCAAGTGGTATTTACACTCTCAATATTTAAGAAAAGAGATGTAGCCTCAATTTTATATTGTAGGAGATTGTAGCCCAGACAATTTTATAAGTAGACCCCAAAGTAGTGAGTAGGACAACACTAAAATTGTAGTATTTTCTTTTTGATAAAGTACAAGAGTTTAATACAAACATTGATAACTAGAAGTAAATAAGCTGTTGCGTTTTTATATATTGTTTGTTCATCTCAAAAATCAGTCTAGGAAGTATGAATTTCTTTAACCCTTTGAAAGATTTCAATGTTATCAGGGATAAATACCAAAAGTCTTCTGCATACTTTAAAAACAAACACCTGTTTGTCCTATATTTTATTGTTCTGAAGAAAATTCATCTTTTGCAAATTTATTAATAAAATGTTAAGAAAAATCATCCAATTTTTGTTTACCATCAGTCAAGTACTGTGACATCATGTTTTAGTTTGTGCTAAGATAAAAAAAAATAAGAGTGCAAGATTCTTCTTAGCATAGACAATGTTATAAAACGACATAGTTCATTAAGATACTAGCTTGATCTACCATTATTTTTTTAAAAAGTATATAGAAATTTTCAAACTCATTGGTCGCATTTCACCACGGGTAGCTAAGTGAAACCCTGTTTGACTAGTTATCTTAAATATGGAAACTAAATTCTAGACATTCGTTAAATCTAATTAGATTAAACTTCAAAATAAATATTTGAAATAATAAATTAAAAAATTATTTGATTAAATTTCGATATTCTATCCAATTTCCATAATATACGTAGATTTCTAGAAATAGCTAATATTCCAGTAAAACAATTTCTTGTTAGGCCATTACCCATATACCAGTGATACCAACATGAAATTTATTTCATCCGCTAGTAGTAAATTCATTAATATGTTAAAGCGATCCTCTTTTCAAGATAGTAAACGTTCAACAAACTATATAGGGAAATTAAAAGACAATATTTTTGTTAATTTACAAACTTGAAAAAAAATTGAATAATAAAAATAAATTGAATAGTAGTGAATGTAGCTCAAAAGTAGCGAATACCCACAAATTACAAAAAGTAGCTCAATGACTTGAAAATTCACGTAATCTCCAGCTTGTAGCCCAATTCGGCAGCACTGGATGAAAGCTGAGAGAAGAAAACAGAAAAAGAATTCGGCCATTGAACGCGAACGGAAAGGTATCCGCTGATTACAGTTCAAAGCTAAGAACAATTTATCACCTGATCTTTTTCACCTTGCCAATGTAGTTGGCTTGGCTGTTTTGACAATACCTCAGGGATAAGAATGAAGGAGAGAGGATGGGGGGAGGGGGCTTATCCAATTCTCACTAAAGGGGAAGAATTTTGTTTAGATGGATAAATGTAGGGATCACTTTTCCATTAACGATGATATATATTAACTCATGCTTAGTTTTAGTTACTTTTAAAGAAATTCCTCTCTCTTATTTTCTTACCCCTCTCTCTCTCCTCCCCCCCTCCCTGCTCTCCCTCCCTCTCTCTCTCTCTCTCTCTCTCTCTCTCTCTCTCTCTCTCTCTCTCTATATATATATATATATATATATATATATATATATATATATATATATATATTCACATGGTCAGATATTTAAACATATGGAAAAAAACAATGAAGTGACTAGGTAAATGACATGGTACAATGGACAGGTTAAGAGTCGCGAAAAGTTTATTGAAAGGCAGCAGACGCGATCCAGCGCTACCACTTTAGTTACTTTCAAAACAAATTTGTTAATTTTCTAAGATACTGAAAATTTCGAATTTGTCACCTTTTTAAAGCACTGTATTTTGTAAATTAATAAGAAATTAGGGAATGTGTTACCTTCTAGGGAATATGTTTACCGTTTAGCGAAATGTGTTTACCTTTTAATGAAATATGTTTACCTTTAAAGAAAAATTGTTACGCTCGCTAGAAATCTTGTGGCAGCCTTGCGACGGAGCGCCCGCCCGCTCGATGCGAGGAAAGAGCTAGAACGATGCGGCGGAGGAAGAGAAAAGAAGAAATGTAAACATATAGAATAATGAATAGAGGGAAAGGATAAATAATGGAATCTGGAGGGAACATTGCCCGCCTTCCGGGCCACTACTGACTCTAATTAGTCTACTTGGGTTCTGTACTTCTTAGTGGGTTTCACATACATTAACTTCACCACATTAAGGATTCATCTAAAACATGCTAGCGGGGATGCTCACTTTGGGTTTAACTTAAAAAATAACTCGCTTTTTTATTATTATTTTTGTCGTTGATTCCCACAACTTGATGCATATTTCAGTGTAGGGGTAAATTTAAAGGGGGTTCCGCCGAACCACGGATTGTTACAAGATATTGAAGCTACCAAAGTTCCCTCCTCTCAAAAAGTGTCTCCAGCCCGCAACTAACCATACTCAATGTGATTTCATTTTTAACCTTATCAGAAGTAACAAGGAGTAACAAGGAAAGGAAGTACCCTAGGAGACCTTACGGTCCATTTAAAGAGGGTACCTTTCGACTAGCAACCGAGCGGGCACATTACTGCTCAATTGTTTTGCGTCCTTAAACGGCTACTTTTCAAAACCTTGTCTAGTCTTGACTTGAACTGGTCAACGTAGTGTTGTATTTGGCTGAGTCGTTGCTGTTTGCGCCTTAACCCAATAAATACAATCTGCCAGATTTTTGCTTCGTTTAAGTATTGATTGGGAAGCTTTACCACCACATGCCGAAAATAATCCTACTTGTATGTTTAGAAATTCTCAGAAATCGGATTAAATCTTTAAAATACAACAGGATTTAGTTAACTCTCACTCTATTGTGATATTTAAGTATTTATATTACACATATTAATTAGTTTAGGCCAGTAATAGGCAAGCTTAAGTTGGATTTACTTTGGTATTGATCACTAGAAATGTAGTATAACTAATTAACTTTGATTTATTGATTTAGATATTGGAAAAAATTCGCGCAACCTAACATTACCCTATTCTCTAAACTAATTAGCATAGATGCATTTAGTTTTTGAATCCACGCAGCCACAATCCTGCTGTAAACTAATTAGCATTGATTTATTTAGATAATGAGCCGAATTCACATAGCCTAGCTCTGACAAAACTAATTAGCATGGATTTGTTTGGAAATTGAAACAAATTCGCATTGCCTAATAATGACCTAAACAAATTAGCATGTAAATTACAAATACCGCGCCCCAATAAGCGTCAGTAGCAATACATTCAAGCGATCCATTTATTTATCTTTAAGAGACCAGTTTGTTCCGATATACTTCTCCGTTTCGGATATATCCAAAACTGTGTTACCAACAATTAAATGTAATTTGTGTAAGCCTTTCATATTGTTTTCCTGATCTAAATACATATTCTGTTTAGAATTTCCATTTAATTTTCTAAATATAAAAATCTTCCCTATTTTTCAGAGTTATAATTATTGTGTCTATTTTCACATACGCGCATCCTTTTTGTTTTTCTCCTACTATCTGACTCCTGTGATAAGAAGTATTTTAATACATATCAATCAAGAGATATCTTCGTCGACCCAATAATTAAGACACTAATCTACTTATTGCTTTGAACCGTCATCAAATGTAGGCAAAAAAAAATGTCGGGAGTCAACATGAGCATATTTGATCCCGAAGCCAAATATATCGGCTTCACGGCGGCACACACCCAAACGCTCAACATGGACTGCTATCTCCTGGAAAGGTCCTTTCTTCGCTTCTAAAAATCGCATCCCAAATATAGTCTTGAGGATCTTCCTCAAACATCTGTCTCTCATGTACGTATTCGGAGAACGCATGCACATAACACCCGCCTCGCACGGTGAGCGTACGGATTGGCGCGCGTCAAAATCGATTCGCATTACTTGCTGATGGATTTTAGATAGAACGACAAAGAGACAGGATTAAATGCGTAGTGGGGAAAAAATGTATCCAAGAAAAACGAAAGAATACAACTAACGAAGCTATTTTTACTAATGGGGAAAGAACAAAGGGAGAGAGATTAAAGCAAAAGTTAGATAAATATAGAAAAAAAGCGATAAAAGGTAGAATAGCAAAGCTCATCAACACAAATAATGTGGCAGGAAAGTACATAGAATAGGTTGGTTTGAATTCTGGAGACACTGAAAACGATGAACAAATCCCCCTTGTGGGAAATAGAAAAGAAGCGCCGCTGAACCCACTTTTGTGGCAAAGAGATTACAGATAATGAGGCTGAGATCAGAACTGATCGGAAACTATTACTGGAACAAAAGGGCCAACGGGGCGGAAAAGGGCAAAACAGAATTGTGTAAATGAGTGTAATTGAAATCCATGTGGAGAGGCGGGGCTCCGTGCAACATCTGAAAAACGAAACTTGAGCGTGATCCGCCTTGATTTCATGTGGGGCGCATAAGGGAGACCACCCCTCCCTTCTCCATTGCTTGCTTATTATGGCGAAGGGAAAATTTGTGTAGACCAACGAGAACAATCTCGCTTTGTGAGGAAAGTCAGTGACGAAAATAAAGAAAAAAAGAAGAACGAAGATAATGAATAGGGGAAAAAATCGATTGAAAAAATGAAGGAAAAGTTAGTGAATAAATAGTGCAAAGAATCGGTTAAAGTATGAAGAAAAATACATGAATAATAGAAAAGAATCGACTGATAAGTGCAGAGTAAACAGAATCGACTGGAAAAGAGGCAAAAATACAGGAATAGGAATAATAATTCATTAAAAAATAAGGACAAATTACACGAATAGTGAAAAGAATCGATTGTAAAATGAGGACAAAGTCAACGAATTGTTAAAATAATTGATTGAAAAATACGGACAAAGGAACTAATAGTAAAAAGCATAAGATAAAAATGAGGTAAGAGTTAAAAAAATACATTAAAAAATGAAAATGCATTAGAATGATGAAAAGAATTGCTGGAAAAAATCGAGGGAAATTACAGGAAGAGTGAAAAGAATAGATTGTATAATTAGTACAAAATAAATGATAAGTTAAAAGAATTAATTGAAAAATGATAACAAAAACCAAATCGATCGAATAATGAGGAAAGGTTCACGAATAGTAATAAAACGATTGAATAATGAGGACAAAGTTCACAAATAGTGATAAATTTATTAAATAATGAGGAAAAAAAATCACGAATTGTGTAAAATAAATCAAAACAAGGATAAATTGATTGAAAAAGGAGGACAATTTCAAGAAAAATGATAAATCGATCGAATAATGAGAAAGTTATCGAATAGTGATGAATCGATCGAATAATGATGACAACGTTCAAGAATAGTAATAAATCGATCGAATAATGATGACAACGTTCAAGAATAGTGATAAATCGTTTGGATAATGAAGACAAACTTCACATATCGTGATACATCGATTGAAAAGTGATGCTAAACTTAACGAATAGTTATAATTAGATCGAATAATGAGGACAAAGTTCACGAATAGTGATAATTAGATCGAATAATGAGGACAAAGTTCACGAATACTAATAAATCGAATGATTAATGATGAAAAAAATAGCGAATAGTAATAAATTTATTGAATAATGAGGCCAAAATTCACGAATAGAGATAAATCGATTGAATAATGCGGACAATATTCAAGAATAGTGATAAATCTTTTGAATAATGAGGACAAACTTCACGAATAGGGATAATTAGATCGAATAATGAGAAAAGTTCAGTAATAGTGATAAATTAATTTAATAATATGGACAAAGTTCAAGAAATTGATAAATCGATCGAATGATGGAGACAAAGTTTACGAATAGTCGTAAATAGATTGAATATTGAGGGCATAGTTCACGAATAGTGATAAATTGATTGATTAATGAGGACAAAGTTTACGAAGAGTGATAAATAAATCGAATAATGACGACACAACTCAAGAAAAGGGACAAATCGATCGAATAATGAGGACAAAATTTACGAATAGTGGTAAATTTATTGAATAATGAGACCAAAATTCCCCAAAAGGGATAAATCGATCAATTAATGAGGACAAAGTTCCCTTAAAGTCATAACCCGATCGAATAATGATGAGGAAGTTTACAAATAGTGGTAACTCGATCGAATAATCAGCACAAAGTTCACGACTAGTGATAATTCGATTAAATAATCATTACCTTTCACGAGTAGTGATAAATCGATTGAATAATTAAAGTAAAGTTCACAAAACTTGATAAATCGATCGAATAATGAGCACAAAGTTCAGGAATAGTGATAAATCGATAAATAATGATTCCGAATGACCGGGATAGCGAAAAGTAACAACTGATAATGGATTCCCCGCATCACACTTAAAGTCTAAGGACAACAGGTCGAAATTTCTAGTTCACAGTTGAGGTAAGAAGGAAGTTCAGGCTTAGGAAAAAGGAAGTTCAGACTTAGGAAAAATGAAGTTCAGATTTAGGAAAAAGGAAGTTCAGACTTAGGAAAAAGGAAAGGAAAGTCGAGTGAATAGCGCGCTTACCCGACATGGATTTAAAAGTTCCATACGATGGAAGTTTTCTGATATGTAGAAAGGGAAGAACAAGGGACATCGCAAATTTGGATAGGCGGAATTATTATTAAGGCGTCAGCCTGATAAAAAAGGGAGACCTGACCTGTATTCGACAAGCTTACCTAAAGGCTATGATATAGATCTAAGCAAAAATTAATGTAAATGGGTAGACAAAAAAAAGTACATTTAAATTAAGGAACAAGATTAGAACTTTGTCTAAAAGGGTAGTGGAACAACACATAAGAAACACTATATTAAATAAGTATCTACAGGGACTATAAATATATGTGCAGAGTTAAAAAAAAATATATAATATATACATGATTAGCTGGCGGGTTTACAGGCGACCTATAATTTAGTGAATTAGCCAGCATTGTCGGCTAATGGATTCCGGCTAAGATTATCAGCTATACAATTCTCGGTACCACGTATATACCAAACTTTGAACTGGTATTGTTGGAGTATCAAAAGCCATCGCATTATACGTCTGTTCTTGCTCTTAGTATATCGGAGGTATGGCAAAGGGCGATCGATGGTCATTCTCGACAATAAACTATTTCCCTGTTAAATACATGCTAAATTTATTAATACTCCATACTATAGCTAAAGCTTCCCGTTCTATTACGTTCACGGGGCAGTAGCTTTCGGTTCGCGTAAGCCACCTGGTGTCTCTCACCTTAGTCGGAGTATTGGAGCAGCAAGCATCCAATTCCTTCTTCACTCGCATCCGTTCAGATGCCGAAGGGTTTAGAGGGATTAGGGAGCGTCAAAATGGGACGGACACTAGCTTGTCCTTGAGCTGCTGGAATCTGGCCGTAGCTTCGGGATTCCATGAAAGGAGATGGGGAGATTTCTTCTGAAGGAGGGCACTTAAAGGGGCGGAAATAGATGCGAAGTTAGGGATAAACCTACGGCAAAAGGAGGCCGATCCCATGAATGACCTCAGCTGTTTCATCGTGCGGGAAAAGGGCATCTCGACAATGGCTCTGACCTTTTCATCCCGGGGGCCCATCTGATTTTTCGAGCGAACAGACTTTTGAGTAGTAGGGACGGTGTTATGCTCAAATTGATTGGAGCAACCAGGGTCTCGAAGATGACATCTTCAAATCCATTTTTCAACTGCTGCAGCTGACTCTTTTGAAGAGGCGCTAGCCTGGGGGAGACATCCTGCACGGGGGATGATGATTCCGGGTCCAGGTAAAGATGGAATAGGGTAATCACCATCTAGTTTAATCCATACTACTTGCACGACATTGAGGGGGTCAGCGGGATACACTGCTTCCAAAGGGGACTCTTCATCGAGGGCCACAGTATTGTTGATACACGCACGGCGGTAATATTTCTTTAACATATTGATGTGGAAAACCTTATCTCGTGAGGTGGTTTGAAACAAGTAATCCACTGGTTCTTTTACCTCTATAAAGGAAAAGAAGCCCTTCCGCTGACTCAGGAGTTTGTTACTCTCCGTGGGAAGTAGAAACAGCACCTCCTCACCAGGCTTAAAACTTCTTTCATTCGCCTTTAAATCGAAATAAGTTCGATACTTCTCCAAAGTTACCTCAGCATTTTGGTACGCGATGTCGGCACATATCTCGAGGCACTTTCAGAGGTCAGGGGGTACCAATAGGAGGATTATATTTCGTTTTTCAGATGGGGATTGGTGAAAAGTTCCTTTAAAATAGCAAGGGGGCCTCGAACATTACGGCCATAGAGTAATTCGAAAGGGGCGAACCCTAGGGCCCTATGGGGATTTCACGACACGCAAACAGTGCCACAGGTAAAAAGCGGTGCCATTCTTGGGGCTGATCGATATACAATTTTCTGAGGAGTGCTTTAAATGTACCATTTAGATGCTCGCAAACTTCGTTTGCGTCTAGGTTGTATGGCGTGGTAAACAGAGGTTTTACCATGAGGACCTTTCCGGCATACTCCATAAGCTCGGAGGTAAATTGTCTTCATCGATCCGACAATATCTCTTTAAGAATTTCTACCCGAGGAAAAATGGAAATGAGGGCTTCGGCGCACGAAACGCTATCAATGCGCTTAAGGGAACTGTCTCCGGAAAACGGGTAACGAAGTCTACCACGGTCTACCACGGGTTGTGCTACCGAGTTACTTGTAACCTGGGGGCTCTGACCAATCAGTACAGAGCAAAACTTTATTAGGGTCGCTACCGCTTCGACCCAACCAGGCAAATACTTACTTTCGATGTGGCATTTTACAATAAGGAAACGATTTGCTCGGCCGAGGTAATCATGAATCACAGCGAACTTTTGGTGGTCAGGACCGACTGGAGGAAGTAAATTTTCGGATACCACGATGCATGTGCACCCAGTATCACGTAAAAGGGTGGAAACACGGCATCCGTTCACCGCTCTATTTTCAAATTTCAAACCACCCGGTTAGCTCTTATTAAAGAAAAAATTTACTTGGTAACCAGAGCTGTTGATCGACGAGAGAGCTTAGTGGTATCTTGGAGAGACGGGACAGGAGCAGGATTGACACTAACTTGCTGTACCTGATGGGAGGACACGCTTCTAAATTGGGAATTTAAGGACAGCTTGTGAGTACATGACCTTCTATTCCGCACGTAAAACAGATTATCTGCCTTCTGGCGAATAACGACGCGGGGGGATCGGTAATTATGGGCTTAATGTCTCTTGGTTCCGAAGGAGGGAGGTTCCTAGGTTTCGAAGGACCTTGAACTTTTAAGAATTTAGGGGGATTTCTTGGAGGGTGCCTGGGGTTATTAATTTTAAACTTGGGAGAAGACGGGGGAGGTTTCTTTTTAACCTTGAAATACAAGTTATGGCTACTTTCATAAACATCAGCCTCTTCTAGGCATTCCTTGAACGTAGAGAGGCGCTTGTCCTTAACGAAGGGATGGATTTCGTGGGTCAGGGAAGCTAAAAATTGATCTATTAGGACGAAGTTCAGAAGGAACTCGTACTCTTGGGGAATTTTATACGCATCTAACCAAAATTGTAGGTGTTTCTGGAGGGTGTACCCCAAATGGCGAAAGGTCTGACCGGGGCGGATCTTTTATGACGGAAATGGGCACGGTAGAAGTCTGAAGTTACATTTACGGCTGCTTAGAGTTCAGACTTGAGAGTAGAGTTGTCCACAGTGGACTCTGAGGGAAGCGAAATGAATATGTCTCTCAACTGTGAGCTTAGGAGGGGGAGCAATTTGGCGGCACCATGTACCTTGATGTCCCAATTGTTAATTTCAAAAATCTTCTCGAAATACGTAAGATATGATCCAAAATCTTCTCCTTTTTTAAAGATGGGTAATCTTACTGATGAAGACTGTGGAGTTTCGGTCCGGGAGTTAACTGACATTGACTCCAATTGATTACGGCTTAATTCCAGTTCATGCTGCCTTAACCTCTCACGCTCTTCCCCTTCTTGTTGTTCTCTTTAGTTTTTTCTCTCTTCAGTCGCTCTTAGCTGTTGTTCCTTCGCTCTTCTCTTTCATTTCTCTCTTCTTCCTGAATATAAATTAATAATTCTCGGCCCAACAGGCCCAACGACTCTCCTTGACTCTTGAAACATTCAAACGAAAACATCTTGTTGGCTTACTTGGCGGAACGTAATACGTGAACGGGGATATTGAAATAACGAAATTACTCGGCAATATACGTGAAGCCTAACTTTTCACAAAATAAATATTTAGAAATTTTTCGACTAAAGGAACACTAAAACTCTTCCTACACGGTTAGGACGGGTTAATTTTTCTAATTCTGCGGGTATTAACTCAAATATTCCGGTAAATGGAATACACAAACACAAAGAACGGGTCCCAACTAATAATCTAAATTTTTAATAGTTAATAGACTAAAGTTCCACTGATCTAGAAATAACTTGAACGTACTTCGGCCAAAATAGAAAAATATAGAAACTTCAATAATGAGAGGGATCTATTAAAACTCAAAGAGGATGGAAATCAACTAAACTGATTTACTATGTAATTGATCTCACACACTTGACACTAGTTTTTATAATATAGAAGTAATATATATATATATATATAGGGTATTTCAATAAGGTCGCTCGATTTTTAAATGTAAATAAGAACATAAGAACATAAGAAAAGAAGGAGACTGCAAAAGACCATTCATGGCCTACACTTGGCAGCTCCTGTTCCAGTCAACACACAAAAGATTTCTTACCAGAGAAAAGTCATTAACATTGTCACCCTTTACAGGAGTTCGTCAGATCTAATCTACAATATACATAAAATGCATCCAGAGGATTATGTCCATTCATGCAACCGCAAAATATAATCTCCCCACTCCTTAGAAAAATATATACATATGTACATCTAGTAACTTTATACATATATTTATTTAATCTATTCTTAAAACTACCCAGAAAGGAGGCTTCTATCACGTCTAGTGAGCCTATTCCATTCATCTACCACACGATTTGTAAACCAATTCCTCCCAATCTCCTTCCTAAACCTATACTTATCAAGCTTAAACCCATTGCTACGTGTCCTGTCAATTTGTGTGTGATATATGGACTGAATATATTTTAAATGTGAAAGTAAATTTTATAGCATTAAGTGTGGAATATAACGTCATTCAAATGTCCGCCGCGGCTTCGCTTGGTGGAACGTATTCGGGAGGCCCAATTTTCGCTGACTTTGGCTCATAAATCTGGCTGAATTTGCTGGATGGTGTTCTTTATGTTGACTTTGGGGACATCAACTGTTTGCGGATTATTCGCATAGACCTGCAAATTAAGTTAGCCCCAAAGAAAGTAGTCTAATGGCGTTAAATCGCATGATCTCGGTGGCCAGTTGACGTTTCCGCCGTGCGAGGTGACACTGCCCTGAAATCTCTGGTGCAAAATGTCTATCGTGGTGTGCGCAGTGTGGCACGTAGCGCCGTCCTGTTGGAACCATATGTCGTCAGTATCCATATCAGGCATATAATCCAGTTGAGGCCACAAGAAATTGCTTATCATTGATCTGTAGGTCTCGCCGTTGACGGTTATGGCAATCCCATCTTTGTTCTAAAAAAACTACGGACCGATGATTCCGTTAGACGAAAATCCGCACCAAACAGTGGCTTTGTTGGGATGCAATTGGTGCTGGTGTATCGCATGTGCTTTGTTGGGATGCAATTGGTGCTGGTGTATCTCATGTGGATTGTTTTCGTTCCAACCCGACAATTTTGCTTGTTCACAAATCCATTCATCCAAAAATGGGCCTCGTCGCCGAAGAGGATAGAAATCACGTAATGCGCGGAACGTTTGTCGAACGGAGCGCTGATTTTGATAATAACATTCGATTATTTGCACACGCTGTTCAACGCCATAACCTTTGCTACTGACCTGCCAAGTACTACTGGACATTATCACCTGACAAAGCTCGAGCGTCCTTTTTGAAAGACCCTTTATAATATATGTCGTTATACAACCACTCTATACTGTACACTACTCCTATATTATGGGAGGCGGGGTGACATAATCACATGCTGCAACGCGAACCGTTAAGGACTGTTCGCAGAGATTAACAACTGTCTAGGAGGTCATACTTGAGGCGTTGGGTTTCAAATCCATAATAATCAAACAGAGTACATAAACGGTTGGCGAGATTTACTTGAATAGGCCGAGAGTATCATTCAAAGTTAGTTAAAGATGAAACAGCAAAAATATAATTTTATCTACACATATTAAAATAATAATAATAGGCAAAAGGGAATTATTTAAATTAAAATAGGCTCTTGATAATTATTATGAGGAGGGATTCTCAAATGGAATTAATTGATTAATATTACTAGGCTTAGATCAAAAGGGGAAACTTGACAATACTAATAATAGAGGGGGTTTCAGTCTTACTGGTCGGTGACTTCGAGCAAGGTCCTTCTTGCGATGAGGCGAGTGGGGAACGATCATATGAGGCAGGTGGGGCACGATCCGAACCAACCTTCCGATGAAGATGGCCAAACCTTAAAGATAACGTTCGACGGGAAATGTGGGAATTCTCGTAATTCCACTAGAAGAGGAATCTCTTTTCCTCAAAGGTAATCGATGGAGAGTTTCTTTGGTTTGATTAAAAGAAGAGAGACTGTTGCGCAAATTCAAATGCTTGCCGTCCACAGAATCTAATAATTAACTAGGGTAAGATAACGTCTGTGAAATTCTGCTGCCTGATGAACGCTCACTGGACTTACTTAGATTTGAGACGATGAGGACGGCCTTGAAGTGCAGGCTGGACTCCTCGAACTACAGAATAACCGAGTATTTGTATTCTCGATTCTAAGGGGGAAGGGGAAATTTGGAGAAAGGAGTCACAAGCTCCAGACATCTTACTTCGGAGGCGGAGTCGATTCATCATTTAGCAGCGATGCTCTTTCTCGCTTCGTCACCAGGGGGGTGGGGAGGGGCCTTGGAACAAGTTCGCAGGATTGGGAAATATTTTCAAAATGCGCTTAGGTGTCGAAAAGTCGTGAATGTTTGAACAGGAAATGACTTCGTCCACGGCGTGATACCATCGCACTTAGTCTCCAATAAATTGGGAGTGGGGATCAGAGGTTTTTCTTTTACAAACTGCAAAAGCAAATATTGATTGATTTTTCTTCATTTATGGCTTAATAACAGTAGGAAAATGTGATAATTTGCGTTTCCGCATATTGATTGTGTCAAGCTTGGTAAAAAATGAAACTTACCTTTAACCCAAAATGTTCGAGGATCGTTAGTAGGATTTGATCTCATGGGGAATTTTGATATCATTTTTTATTTATAAGGGTGTTTGTTCTTCGGACGAAATTTGCTAGCGCCAAAACTTTAGGCACGCCTCTAACATTTATTTGATAATTAGGAAAACCATCTTTAAAAGGATGAATCCCTTTTGGTTTCTGGAACATCTTGTGGTACAATAAAAGGATACTCTGTCAAGAAGAATTATCAACCCAATTTCTGTAACTTGCTACATATAGTTTATTGATTAAAATATTTCTTTAGATATCTTATATGTTATATAATATTACCGTATATTGTTTATAAGGCCTGCATCGTCTAAAACAGAGAAGAAAATTACCAAAATCTATATATTCTTACAAATATTAATTTAATTTCCATAAATGTTGCAGAGAATATTCTCTGAATGTTGCCTATGATAATGTCCAAGTTTCATTTCATAGAATAGAAGATAAAAGCTGTGAGGAAAGCAATGTTTATTTGAAAAAGAATGCGTTCAAAATTAGAGGACGATAACTTCGTTAAATTAACGCGTAAAAATTCGTATCGCTTGTATGGCAACGCTGTTGCACCTGCATTATAAGCTCTACTTGTGCTATTACTGATTTATCAGGATGGCAAGACGAGTTAAAGAAGACAAATCCTTCAGAAAGCAGGTTGTCCAGTGAAAGAGTGAAGGAATACCGCTGTCATATAATTTGATGAATTCTAATTGGTCAAAATGGATGATTTTACGCATAATAAAGGTCACTGAGAATACTGAATCTTCAGAGTCGATGGTGAAAAAGGGCTGCTCTCGAAAAACCACGAACACGAAAAATCAAACGAGGCAACGGATCTGGATGAAGAACCGATTTGAGATAGCAGTCAGTACTTCACGTCAAGTTTCCAAGAGTTACTTGCCAGAAGCTTATGGATCTGAAACCAATGAATTTTGAAGACCTATGACAATAATTGAAAGAAGACGGGAATTAAATGACGCCGAAAAAACTCGACAAATTAGTTAAGATCTTTGCAGTTAAAGATGTGCTCAAGTTATTCAGTATAGGCTCCTGCATACTTATTATTAATATTTTGTTCAATTGTCTATGAGATAATTATGTTGTTTTCTGGTTACCCTTTCCTAGTTTGGGACCTATACTTCCTTTATTGTAGGAAATTAAAGTGTCAATTATAATTAATAATACGTACTAATAATTTGTTTTCTTATGTCACTTTCTCTTTCATGTTTTTTACTACTAGTGCTAGTGTACCAGCCATATGTAACATACCATTATCACATTAACATGAATTCTCAACTATTCCTTAGTTTTAATTTATATATTCTTATTAAGCTTTATATCTTAATGTAGAAACCAAAGCTTTTTCAAAAACGCAAAGAAGGTTTTTTAGAAAAAATGTGTAGAACAAATTAACTTACAGTAAAACTTTATTCAGTGTAGTAATATTAAATTTATTAATAATGAGAGAAACTTGGTCGCTCATGTAAAATTTCCAAACCAGCTATGACCTATAAAGGTACATAAAATGTATTTCAGAGTAAAGAAAACTTGCGTACAAATCACATGTAAATTATTATCGCGAATACAGGAGCTGCCTCGTATAGACTATTGATCGCTCTTTTGCACTCATTTTCTTATGTCCTTATGAAATATAACTACGTGGTACTATAGTAAAGAATTCATTTAAAATGTTCCGAATATAACTCTTCCAAAAAGAAAATAATCATATATTCTTCGGACACTTTTGAGTCGTTGAAGTACTTATAAGGAAATAGTAATAAATGTTAATCTCAAATAAGTAGTTTGATATTTTGGGGATTAAATGGAGAGTTGGAAGAGCTGCCGTGGTATGGTGCCAAACAGCGGAAAACAGGTCACAAAGAAATTACAGAGGGCCTAAGGAATTCTAGTAACACTGATTTTCTTTATTTTCATACAGGATGGGGTGGGGGCAATCATCATGGGTTGGATATAATTGAGTTCAATTATCTATTACAAGTGTTTAGGAATATGAAAGGAGACTAGACACATCCATTTTTCTTATAAAGTCCTTTATCCCTCTCCACTTGATGCCCGTGTTAGTGATTAAGCCCACTCTCTTTCAGTTTATTTTTCTATTGTGTCTATTTTCCCCGTTTGTTTGGAAATTTTACTCTTCAGCGATTTAATGAGCAAAAAAAAAGAATAAAAATTACGAGCCAGCTTCCAGGTTTGGTTAATCCAATAGTGAAAGAATATAAGTCGACCAACGAAGCAAAACAACCTTCCCGTCAAGGTACTCTAAGCAAGAGAGCCCCCAACCGACAAAGGATGAGGTCTACCTCAGCTTGAAAAGAACATAGGTATGCCTACCATGGAAGGAAGGTTAACCTAAAAATCTTCGTCACAGAGAATGACCCATTCCCCGCTGTAAGAACAGACAAGGCCATTAGTGATTGCGTAAGAGATGGAATATACAAGTGGGAGTACAGCGAGGATATTCCAGAGAGGGAGGTTGAAGAAACCCTCTTCCTTGGGATGATCCGATAGAACAAAGATATCTTCAACACGATTACGACCTTTTAATTCAACAAGAAGAGATCCGATAAATGCCGATCTCCACCGGCCAGCCCCTGCAACCCAAAGAAGAACGATAGAAGGAACTAATAAACGGAAGACAACATGGACAGACTGACTAAAGACCTGACAATACTAGAGATGAGCGCTGACGGATGGGGCAATAAACAAGCGACATACGGTAACATAATTAGACAGTGCAAGCGCGAAATTGTTCTGATCTCCGAACATGGAATTGATACCACGCAAACAAAATGAAGATATTCTCCTACAACGTCATATCAAAGAATCACAGCTCGAAGCGTTACGATGGTGCTGCCATCGCTGTCGAAAGTTGGATTCGATTCAAAGAGCTTCCTTCTCTAGACGAATCCTATCTGGCTATCGAAGTCCAAACCACCCTGAACCCCTAATGATGTCCACAGGATACCAACCACCAGGAAGAGACTACCTACTATTACGCAATTTTCTCCAACTTTGTGGACACGGAAGAACAGTCTTATTTGGGGTGATCTCAACGGGAGATGCCAGGAATCTGAATATACTAGACTTCAAAATAAAAAAAGGAAGGATCTGAAAACCCTTTCAGACAGGAATATTGTAGTCCACATTGAACCCGACTTCCCTACATTCATCAATGAAAACTACGCAACAAAGCCCGATATCACTCTGACAAGTCCGCATTTTTCCTATAATTATTTCATCCAACCTGGCCCTCTGATACCAAGCGACCACGTCGCTATGATAATTAGAATATCTTTCAGCTTAATCCAGATTCCCGTTAAGAAGAGGAAATGCTTCTTCCGAACAAATTGGGTTGAGTACCGGATTCTTCTTAATTAATACATACTATAACCGCTTGAAGAGGCCATACAGGAAGAGATCGACCAGGAACTGGAAAAATTAACAATAAAAATGGTGGAAGCGGACCGCGCAACAGTGCCCAGAACAACTTTTAAGACGCTACTAGCACCAGCATGGACTCAGGAACTACTTAACCTATCAAACGAATACAAAAGACTTCATGAAGAAATAAGACTGATGGGTACTGACAGACAAAGAACACTAAGACGGAAAAGACGATTCACATAACGGAGCAACCGACGACCATGTGGAATGACATTATAAGCAAACTCAACGAAGAAATGGCTCCTCGCACCGTCTGGAACACCGTAGGAAGCCTAAAAGGTAGACCACCGGACAGAGACATCTACCTCAGAAAGACGACGGAACAAAGCTAGACAATGAAATGGAAACGGAAGAAGAGTTCAGATACTTCTGGAAGAACATCTTTACCATCTCCCTAGAAGAAAACAAAAACTTTGACCTTGACTATAAAGATCACATTCACGACCAACTAAGACAAGAACACGATATGACATACTCCTTCAACAATGCATCTGCTGACAGAGAAATGGCGGGCTGCCGAAGAAGGATAGCCAGAGGCAAATTGACAACGACTTTATGTACCTTCAGACAGAGGGCACCAGGTAAAACGGAGTTGACAAAACTCCTCTTTACTAACCTCCCACACAAGACCATTGAGGGGCTTGTCAATACCATGAATACGCGCCTAAACGCTGGCTACTTTCCGGACGAATGGAAAATCGCTAAAATTATCTTCATTCCAAAATCTGGAAAGCCATTTGACACACCAGCAAACTTCAGGCCCATTTCCCTCCTCGAAGTGGGAGGAAATCTCTTCGAAAATGTGCTTGCGAATGCTAGAGTCAATGAATTCATGAAGAAAAATAACCTCCATAACCAACACCAACATGGGTTCAGAAGAGAGAGAACAACTAACACGGCGCTGGCAACCATCTCAAAAAAACTTGCGAAAATTGCTAGCCAAAAAAGGTATGCTAACCTGGTGCTAAGAGACGTCAAAAAGTCATTTGACGAAGGGTGGAGGACTGGACTACAATACAAAATATTAAGACTAGGACTAAACCCAAGACTAGAGCAAATACCTTGTAACTACATAACAGAAGGGAAGGCGTACTTACAACTAAAAGACTTCACCGGACCTGACTTCGAGCTTAATGCAGGCGTGCCGCAAGGAGGGTGCCTAAGCACCCTCCTATACAACATATCCGGTAATGGAAGAAGCGCTCAACGTCCACTTTGCGGACGACATCTCAGATTATTACTGCCCCCTTCAGGAATCTCAAACTCCTGGTACAAATAAGCGCTAGAAAAATCGATCCTGTCAACTGGGCCACATAGAGACTGGTGACGCACGCATTCCCTACGGTACGGAGGGGACTATGCTAGGTCTAAATATGGGTAAAAGTGGGTATGGAGGCCACGTTGCTCAAACAGCAGCGCGAGCGAAGGCTGAGCTCAGCAAGCTTGACAGGTTCAGAAACCTGAACATGTCCAACAAGAAGAAAATATACAACGCGCTCATTAGATAAAAGTAGCTGTACCCTGATATACCTATCAACACAAGTCCCAAAAAGCAAATGCGATCTCTCTAATTACAAACGTTGCAGGAGAGAAAGAAGGAAGCAGAGGGACCTACCCTAGGAGTTCCAACTGTCCATGATTAACATCGAGCTTCAAACAAGAGCCTGTGAAATCAGGGAGAAAGTCGCGGGGTGCATGACGGACGAAATCAGACAAAGACGCATTGAATTCCATTTGAGGATAGATACAGAAGGACAAGAAACTTTACTAGCACTAAAGAACAGACTGAGTGACAAGAATAACTCATCTACGCATAATACTACGCCTATGGGATAACTAAAAACAATCCACAGCACAAAGAAACTAACAATAAGAAGAACACGAAAAATATAAACATAATATAGTCAAACGGAAGAAACACATTAAACACCTACATAGGCTTGAATGCCGCTATGAAACTGCCGGAAAAAACACACAAACATGTATTTCCAACACAAACTAAGAACAACGTATACAAAAACAAATACAGAGTACGTAGAGCTTGAAAAAAGAAAAAGACCATGAGAAGAATACCGAACTCAGAAAAACTTCTGCGATAGCCTTTCACCAGGGATCTTTAAATACCATCACCCCTTTTCCTAAATTTCTATCTTTATCTCTCCATCTCCTACTATTATATATACATGTATATATGGATGCAAGTTTGTACTCATATATATGTGTATATTTTCACCACTTCATTATGTCCAATGTCCAGGTTTTGTTAAAAGGGCGACGATCAGGAACGAGAACGTTTTTTCTACATAACCAATCTCCGGTAAAGGAGGCAAGGGAAAGTGTGGGAGAAATTGGGCTACTAATTGCTAAAAATGAGAATAAATCCTTTTCTCGACACTAAATATTATGGCGTTTCGAAACAGTACTTTTTTTTAGTGCACATGCAATGTTTGTATATAAGTACAATTCATCATTGAATCAATGAATTGAACTGAAAGTTATCTATGCTGGGTTACCGCGCATTTGTGTATAGCTGAAATTAAAAGCGATTCTATTCCTTGTTAAAGCGTAAATTTGACTGTACTTTTCATTAAAAAGGTAAATCTTAGCTTTCAGAAAATGAATCGCTCAGCTTTAAAAAAGAATTTATGGTCGTCTTATTGAAAATAATGTGTTGTAAGGATATACGAAGGGTCTTCAACATGGTCGTAGAAAAATCGAATAAAATAAAAATAAAAAAGTCTACCTTTAATTTTTCAATATAAGCTCCATTGAGGTTAAAAAACTTTTGCAAACGATGATACCCATCCATTTTAACAATTTCTAAGAAACGGAATTAAATTATGTTAAAAAAAACCCTTTTAATATCATCAGCAGAAGGTTTGGAAACAAAGAGGCATGGACCCCTTCGCATTGAAGCGGGGAGCCTGTCATGATTGAACATGACGAAGAGTGCAGGGCTCAAGTTCAAGGCTGGTCCACAATAACGTCATGATTCGCGGATCAAAAAAGAGAATAAGGTCCAAATGTGGTATCGAGAGGGCCTCTGGCTCTTTTCGCGTGTGGTTGATCCAACCATCGATGTTTTATGGTCATTTCAGCGGTCGCAGCGAAACTATAGGAGGGGTTGGGTGGACCGAAATCCTAGATAATGAGTCGTTAAGAGGCCCTTGTGAGAAAAGGTGTAGCGTGGAATATCCCTACATGGAGACATTCGAGAAAGAGAAACCCTGTAAATAAAGTTGTCTTAGAGTAATTAGACATTTTATTGTACCCACTAAACGAATAGATTACCGTTCTAAAGCTATGAAAAGCAGGGTTACCGGGTTGGAAATTAAAGCATGTAATAACTACTATTAAATTAATGTACATATATACAATACTTACACTTGAATGATATTCGGTATATTTACACATTCAATAGTTGACAAACCGGCGACCAAAATTAATGTCTCTTGCAACTTTCGGGCATTATAGGATGTTGCTTATAGAGGTTCCAAAACCTCTCTTCTCCTAGGGTATGAGGTAGCTGGCATCTATTACTGGCATTCGGACTGGAGGATGTGGTTCCAGTTGTAGCATTCTACATAGGGCACCCCCCTCCCTTGATGGGCATTAAGAAGAATAATGAGTACGCTGAGGAAATGTACGAAAATCTTTGCAATTTTGGCACAGCATAATTTTTCTGACTTTCAGGCGCGGTATTCTCACTGGATTCCAGAAATACTTTATAAGGTTTCTACGCGACTCTGATTGACTACCTCTTTTTGGTGTTCTGATTCATCCTCTTTGACTGCGTCCACCAGTCATGACTGACTGATTGACTAACTGAAATTAGGCCATCATGAGTTTGACATAAACAGTTTCCTCATGTCAAGAAAAGCCAACCCTAAGGTATTGGATGAATTTACTCTGGGAACTTACCTACGAAATAATCATTACCTCCTAAGCTTCTCCTGCAGGAGAACGATAACTCTAAACTTGAGTAAGAACACGAGGAAAGTGTGGATCACCTGAAGATTGTTTACCCCCAAAATTCCCCCTGAAGAAGGGTGCCCCAACTTTCCTCACGTGAAGATAAGCTACCCCAATTTTTCTCACATGAAGATAAACGCTCTTCCCCACCCAAAGATAAGTAAAAGGATGTACAAACTAACACAACCATTGGTTTCCAAATTACGAAACACCAAAAATTGATATTATGACAAACTTTGCCCCTAACGACACTATAATTTTATAATATTTATAGAACTTTGATTACCTCGTTGGCAAAAGTTTGATTTCAGGAAAAATAGCTCTGGGAACCATATGACCTTACAAACTGTACTTGGCGTATAAACAAAAAGAATTAAACTTCTAAATGTACGATCGAACTTAAATATTGACTCACATGGTTTCAAAGGTAATCTAGCAACTAGTGCTGTTAAAGTGCTGTGAATTCTAGCGTACCTGAAGTCATGACGAGAAGTGGGAAATCTTATTAGTCTCATTACTTTCATGAGATTATTGGTAAAGGTGGGCCACGCCAACGCCACGGTCCATTATCTACAGCCAATGGAAAAAGTTTGGGCAGATGCGACGTTTGTGTTTCCTAAGCTCTATTTCCTCAGTTATTTAATTACATCATTGAGTTGAGGTCGGAGGCTAATCCGAGTGGAAACACCGTTGCCGATGATTTTAACCAAGTTTGGCATCGTCGGTGTTAGTTGCCGGATGGTCTCGATTCGGGTCGACTTCACAGTCGCTCTCTTACGCTGTAGCTACCCGTAGTTTGTATTCTACCTAAAGCAGGTTCCCCGCTGAGAAATAAAAGGAATCTTAAATAAAGCCAGGTGAGTGGTAAACCCCGTGTTATTTTTTTTCATTCATATGTTGCTGTACGTCTTACAGGGCAATCAAAGTGATATACAGTGGATCTACAAGTTTCGTACGTGTTATGACTCCTGTTACATATCAACTTCAGGGGCTAACTCTAAAGGACGGACCTACATTGTTGGATATCGGTGGGGTGTTGTGAGAATTTGCAGGGCCCCTCGGTTCTTTCTTGAGGATCACCGACAAGTTTTCGCTTAGATCAAGATATAGTGGGTTTCCAACCCATATATGGCGGGGGGAGGGGAGTCTCAACTACTTTTTTACCTATACCGATGAGACCTAACTCTTGCACGCTAGGAAATCACTTGAGTACTCCCTAAATCCTTCGGGGTCCTTCGTATGGGTGCTCTTAGGGGACATTCTTATGTCCTTTGTGTATACGTTTGTTGCCACAACTAAATTTCATTTCTGTCAAGCCCGTTCGGGGTAGCAAATGTATAGGAAATCATGCTGCAGCTAACATCTGGATAATTGTGTCCCCTCTTAGCTAAAATGCTTGTAGAAGAATCTGCAACTATATATATATATATATATATATATATATATATATATATATATATATATATATCTTCCACACATTTTTACTTACTCCTTCTTCGCCATCTCCTTAAAAACTTTCTGTATGATAGGGCCTCGTTGCTATTGCGCTTTAAATAGCTCGTGTGAAAATTTTATGTCCATGACTTGGTTTGCTTTTGACTGATTTTTACTTTTCTTTCTTCGTTTTGGGGAATTTTAGTCTATGTACCAGGCATGGAACTCTGGTACTTATCAAATTTATTTTAAAAGCATTAATCGAATTAGCATCGGCAATTTGTCAAGAAGAGATCCATTAATAGACCACCCTGTAGGATAAAAATCTTCGCCTTTTCTTATAGAATTTCTCCTAATTTAATTTACACTCGTTGTTCTCTGGTTATCCTCCTTCTTCCGAGGTACAGAGCAATTTGGAATTTTTATTATTGAAGTCCTTTAATGATGAATGTTTCTATTATATCTCCATCCATTCTTCTATGGTCTGAAATTAGTAATTGTAGCTCTGCCAGCCACACCTTTTAATTCATGTTTCCTAGAATATAAGAATCATTTCTAGATTCTAGAGAATTTCAACATATCCAACCATGTATTGAATTTAAAGGTAGACCGAGTCTTCTGATGGTCTCACCGAGGTCTTATTGATGGACCAAATGTGTACGATTATATCAAAGCACACCTAGATCTACAGGCTGGTCCGAAAGTCTTGTCACCCCCCTACCGAAAAATAATAAAAACAATAGAGGAACACTATAATAATATCAAACACATGTAGTGGTTTTAGTGTATTCACTTGCAGTGACACCGTCACATATCGAGGAGGTCTGTATGAACACAATCATTCTCTTGGCCCAAAATGATGCGGCGTCATGTCCTGTGCGATATTTGACGGAATTGTTCTTTAAAGGATTCTTGCAAAGTCTGCCCGAACGGCGTCGTTCAAGACGGTCATCTGAAATAGAAAATTAAAACAATATTTACAGAGGGTGACAAAAGACTTTCGGACCACCTTGTACATTTCCGAATGTTTCTCCAGCCGGATCTAACTATTACTTCTAGGTCGTTTCCTTCGTGGCATTTAATTAATTGTGTAGAAATTATAAAAGTAATTGTGTCTCAAGGTGATCATCTTAAATTTCCCAACAATGATGAATATAGTTTCAGACAATTTTGTTCACACATATAAATATTTCTATCAAATCTCTTCGCAGACTCAACCTCGTATCGTCAACAAACTCTATAATGTTACTATTTATGTCATTATCATGGTAATTTAGAGATAATAAAAAGCAGGGGCAAAGAATCATTTTCTGGGTCGCTTATCTGTTAACATTCACAAACTAAAGTATCTACGTTTCTGAAGACCCATTGGTAAGAGGTTATGCTTGGTATTTTAGCATTTACAGTAATTATTTGCCTTTCATCTCTGAAGAGAGTGAAGTTTGATGTAGCTGCCTGCCTGGAGTCTGGCCTCCAAATTATTGACGAAATTTAGAAGACCATTCTTTTTAAACTCAAAGCGCAATTAAAATTCTTGTTATCACTTTCAAAAGTCAGTCAACTTTTCACTTGCTGAAATTGTGAACTTTTTTTGGTTTTTGATGTCTAAAATGATTTTTTCTAGGAATTTAAATGAGTTTTGTGATACTTGCGTTTACTGGATAAGCATCTTCAACATCAAAACAGTTACAATCCTCATCCATAATATATTTTTCTACGTATAGTCATGATTTCATAGTAAAACCATTCGTCTCAAATGGTGTTTAATTAGATTTAACTACTGCTTCAAAAATAATAGAAAAATTTCGAAATCTTAGTTTATAGCTTAATGCTTTTATATCGTAGAAAATGGGTGGGGTCCTGGTCACCATTGTTGATGGGCATGTAATTTCGTGGTTAATTTTTAAAGTGCTGGGGGTTCCGCACTAATAGGCGCAACGGTTCTTGGAGATACGAACGCTTCCCTCACCTGAGGGTACCTTCTTGGAACGGAACTTAGTTGTGGTCACGGCAGGAAGTCAAGCAGTACAAACTCTACATTAACTGAAGAGGTTTCGACCAAAGGATAGCGACCAAAGTGGAATATCTTTTTTCTCCCAAATTCAATTATCACTTTATCTGACCTTAAAAAAAATACAGCTTTCGAAAAGTCCGATATCAAACTAGTAAGTGGTCAGCCTTCGGAGAATTCTGAGCTAAGCTGCCTTTGCAACAATGCCTTAGGTATATATGGATATGACAATTTCGAGAACTAGGCGAAGCCAAAATAAATTTACTACTGGTATTGCAAGGGATGTGTTTTTTCGCAATCCAATTTTACTTCACATGCCGTAGGAGGAGTCTAAAATTGAAAAAAAAACAACTAAAGCACACCGGAGGGTACATAGGCGTTTTTCTTTATATCTGATCTAATCTCTCCTTGAAGGTAAAATAAGGTCGGACAGGATTCGTTGATATGATTCTTGAGAACGGAGAGAACCTAAGTTGGAGGGAATCAACTAACAAGCTGGAGGAACCAGGAGAAAGGGTTGGTTACACAATCCCAAGGGAATGTGCCTTCGAAGAAAGGAGCTTCCAATCTAATGGGGGCTTCTTTTTCTGCAGGGTGGGGCGGGAGGCAAGTCATGACTTCGCGAGAAAAGAAAAGACGAGTTGTTGCCAAGGGGGATCAATTAGTACGACTTGGTCCTAAATTGTGCTGAATTTAATTTTGAACAATGGTCTTAGGAGACTGAATTCCTCTGGCTTCTTAATAAGAGCGAAGTATGTATATATACTTATACGCACATATATACTTATATTTTATATTTCCCTAAAGACGGACATTTAAAGTATACACGTATATATATATATATATATATATATATATATATATATATATATATATATATATATATATATATAGTGTAACTTAAAAATTCGTAATACACTGTTGAAAGTCGTCTGTTATCATGAAATTAGTTACTTATTATTTATTTAATGTACTTTTGGTGTTCACTTACTTTATTTCATTTATAATGATCTCTTAACTTTTATTTAGGCTTCTTATGTAAATAGAGTACATTCACACATAGGATTGAGTCCTCGAAAACAAATAATAGAAATAAATTGATCAAAGATCTAAGCAATTTTATTCCGTGACCCCACAAAATGATAGTATGGAGCTTGCAATTGAAGCATTAGATTATATCTCTCGAAATAACGCCGTCAATAAGTCATGATTGAAAAAAACTTTTTTTTACCCGACTCTATTATTAATTCTACTAGGCAACAACACTTTTGACTTGACACGTCCTTAACAGATGAACCTAGCAAGTTCTGTTTCTAGTCCTTTGATTGCCATTTTCTCGGAGTGGAATAAGACCATTCCTTGTCATTTGTAGGGCAGAATTTTAAACTTTTAAAACTTTTTTATCTTACTTTGAATCATACAAATAGATCTCAAATTATAACAATAATGACCTATAATCCCCTGTTTTACTTATTTTTTTTTAATATATATATCCATATTTAACCCAAATAAAATAAATTTTTAAGAGAAAGGGAGAAAAGGAAAGAGGGAGAGCGGAGATGGTGAGAGGGAGATAGAGGGAGAAGAGGAGAGAAGGTAAGGGGGAGAACGAGAGGTTAGTGTGCAGGAGTTTAAAACAAAAGGTCCCTGGTTCGATTTCAGACACCGAAAAATCCAGTGTTGACTACTTTCGCTGACGACCCCTAGCTACCAGCCTGCATTGAGCCAGCATGGTAGCTTATGGTCCCAAAACTTATCATGATTAAACAAATGCGAAGAAAATTGGCAGTTCCTGTTGGATTAGCGGATTTAAACTAAGGTTCTACCTCAGTGATTGTGAAGACAAGGGTGCTGTGAGCCAGATTGCGACTGACTGAAACAACTTCAGCATCAACGACGATATCAAAATCCTAAATAAAGACATACATACATTGCAACCAACAAATGCAGAACACTATCTGAGAAGGTACATCTCACAGAACTCCTCACTGAAGTCAATGATATTAAAAGGGGTATAATTGGTCTGCATGACAACCGACGAACAGAGGAAGTTATCACTGAAACAAGTAACCATCACCTTCTCTACCACAAAGAAAAAGAAGATCAAAGGCAGGAAAGGAGTTGGATTCCTGATACATAAAGTGCTCAAAGAAGTGATAATAGAGTTTCACAGCCTATCGGCATGAGTAGATTAGGTAAATTGAATAGTCTCTAAGAACTACATCCTTGAAATAGTCGAAATGGGCGTCCTGACATTTGATCTTAGCCAGGAATAATTAGATAGATTCTATGGTGACACCAGGACAGGCCTAAACAAAACAAAAGCCCATTTTTAACATCGTTATGGGAGAATTTAATGCAAAGTTCTCAATGGGGGAACGAAGTAAAACAGGCAAGGATCTGGTTGACTTTCCACTGGCCCAAGACCTCAATAAAATGTTCCTAAAGTAGCAACAGCTTAGATGGACTTGGAAATTGATTATATGTCGGTTGACAAAAAATCACAGTCGATAATTTCCAACAACATCAAAATAAATGACCCTAATATGCTCAAATGTAAGATAAAAATTAGCAGTGAGAAAGAGAAAAGAAAACTACTCTATCTAAAAGATTAACCCATTAAATTAGAGAAAAATTTCATTCTAGAATTCTAGCGCCTTCTTCAGTGAGCCTACCATGAAAATCCCCTTGCCTTCAGAAACACCAGCAATAAACAAGCGATGAAAAATAACTTGATGAATCATGTGACAAACACTGCTGAAAATACAAGGAAACAGAAAAAAGAACAATTACAAACTCTCGGAAGAAACCCTAACCCTAATGAAGAAGCACAAACAGTTAAAGGTAACAAACACCAACCAACAAATTAAAAAAGAAACAGAGTTGACATAAGAATATATAATATTACCAATGTTGCATTCACCATCAAATAAGGAAAGTGGTATAAAATAGCTAAACAGTGACTTTTAACAAGAAAATCTTGCATAGTAGCTATAAAAGAGGAAGATAGTATGATAATCCATGGTTAAGAAAGATTAATTAAAAGAACTAACGAATACTATTGTAAAGTTGTAATCAACTAACAGCATCATCCAAAACCACAACCAACCAACAAAATCCAAAAATGTCCCAATCATTCTCAAATCAGAAATTTAAATTACAATCAGTTAAATGAGGAGCCACATATCACCACGTCAGTGCAACATAACTTACGACTTGCTGATAGATAGATTATGGAAACTAAGGCATGATTCCGGAGGACTGGCACAAGGCCATAATAATTCTTCTAGACAAAAAAAGTTCATCAAACAGACCTTACAAACTACAGAACATTCAGCCTTCTATCGTGTGTCTATAAACGATTCACAAGTCTTTACTAACAGACTGCAAAGCGAGCTAGATGACCAGCCATCGAGAGAGAGAGAGAGAGAGAGAGAGAGAGAGAGAGAGAGAGAGAGAGAGAGAGAGAGAGAGAGAGAGAGACAGAGAGAGCTGGCTTCAGAAAAGGCTTCCCAACGATTGAACAAACACATACTCTCAACCATTTCATTGAAAAAAAACTTAGACTACAATATACCTCCATAGTTTGTATTTGTAGACTGCCAGAAAGCATTTGATTCAATAGAAACACCAGCAATCATAACAGTCTTGAAGAATCAAGGTATAGTTTCGGTCTACACAAATACCATATAAAACATATACCAAGATAGCAGTGTTACATAAAAACGCATAAGGATTCAGACATCTTTCAATTACAGAAACGTATAAGACGAAGAGATACTATCCCTTCGAAATTATTGACATCCTGTCTAGAAGAAATCTTCCGGAGGCTAAACTGGCAAAACCAAGGCATTAAGATCGATGAAGATTATTAACTCGCTTACATGAGATTCACAGATGATATTGTACTCATGGCTGATAACCTAAAAGATATTGAAACACTACTTCAAGTACTTACCATGAAAGTAAAAAGTTGGCCTGAGAATATATCTTGGAAAAACAAAAGTCATAACAAATCAACCAGAGGTCCACATGATAGACGTCACAAGTGACAACCGAAAAATTGAAATGATAAACAAATATATCTATCAGGATCAACATATTACAATGTCATTGTAAAAAGAAAGATCTAGCGCAGAATCATTCTTGGCTGAAAAGCATTTGGAAAGGCAAGCATCATCTTCAAACCTAAATGCCCATGTGCCTAAAAAGAAATATTGAAGAAATATTATTTCATCAGGAGAGTCGTGGTTCCTGTAATGCATTGCCTGGGGATATTGTAAATAGACATCTAGTTTGACATCCCATGGAACCAGCCTCCAAAACTTACATCAAAACAGAACAAAAAAGGCCCATGAATGCATTATGAGTGAGATAAGTTAGCTTAGCAGAAATTCCCGCATTTGGATCCGTGTGCAAACCAAACTTCAAGATATAGTGGAACCTATAATAAACCTCAAATAGATCAGCTCGGCATGTCATGTTGCATACCCAGAAAATTACCGTTTAAACTCCACCCACTTCATAACATACGCCTGGAAAGAAGACCCAAAATAAGAGAGAGAGAGAGACGATCTTCACAAATATGCTAAAAAATGGAAACAACTTGCACATGATCAACAAAAATTGAGAAAGATGAAAAAGAGTTTATCTCAACAGTGTGAGGCCTGAAGTGACGACGATGATGATAGATCAGTCATTGAGGTTCTCTAAGCAGTTTTTAGAGACTAGAGATAAGGCAAATAGGGTATTAGGTTTTATCAATACAAATGTATTTATAAAAGTAAGAGCATTATTCTAAAAATATATAACTTGTATGCTAGATCACACCTGGAATATTGTTTCAAGGTATTGTCCTCACATCACAGACGAAAATATCAACATTCTGGATGCAGTAGAGATAAGCCCAATAAGATTAATACCAAGGTTGAGTTAGCTTTATTATATGGATAAGTTCAGTACAATTACTTTGAAAGAGAGGTGCTTAAGGGGTAATCTGACCTAGCTTTTAAAAATGTTTAAGATTAATCAATTAGAAATAGGAAATTTTTTCGAGCTGGAGACTGGTGAACGGATGAGAGAGCGCTGTTTGTAAATTAAAAAATCTAGATACATGCTGGATTTGAGGAAATATTATTTCATCAGGAGGTTCGTGGATTCATGTAATGCATTGCCTGGGGATATTGTAAATAGACATCTAGTTTAACATCCTTCAAAGGAAGAGCATTTATAAAGAACGTGATGTTGCAGGCTTATCTGTATACGTGTATATACATTATAGCCAAGTTTTTTTTAGTTCTTGCATATTTGGGGTCTTGTATTAGTACTTGCATATTTGGGGTGTTATATTATAAATTCAATATGACGAGACTACTGGTTGTTGACGGATAATGCAATCCAAGAGATGCTGATTTTTTTTTGTAGCGTAAAAATCTAATTTACATTTCGACCCGAGTTATTAGAAATTGTTATTAATTTTATTATTTAGAAAAAAATAAAGAAATCGAAAACCAAGTTAGGCACAAAATACAGTGTTATGAAAATTAACTACATAGACTATATAAGTGATGATGAGAATACCAAGACGGCTGGAAACTCAACAGTTTCGCTGTGCTTTTGATTATACAGCTTTTACTTTACTTCAGCGATATGATGAACAAGTGCTATAAAATTAAGTGGTGCACCTACTAATGCGGAATGGGGTTGATTGCTTCTAGAAGAGTGCAATTTTCAACTTTGAAAGATTGGGGTAGTATCTTATAGATAGACTGGTAGCTTATAGATTGTGGTTGGTCGTTTTTATATGAGTGCAGTTGGTTACTTCTAGAAGAGTGCGGCTGGTTGCTCTAAGAAGAGCGTTGTTGCTCGCTTCTAGTAAGGTGCGTTTTGGTAATTTCTAGAGAGTGCGGTTGGTCGTCTCTAGAGGAGTGTGGTAATTATCTTCTAGAAAAGTGTTGATGGTCGCTTCGAGAAGTGGTGTTTGTCCCCTTTAAAAAAGGATGGCTGGTTGCTTCTAGAAGAGTGCGGTTAATCCTTTCTAGAAAAGTGCAGTTGGTAGTTTTTAGAGGAGTGCGGTTGGTCTCTTGGGTTGGTCTATAAGGGTGCATTTGGTCATAATGTGAAGAGTGCGATTGGTCGTATTGAGAAGAGTGCGTTTGGTATTTTCTAATAGAGTGCGATGTGGTGCTTCTAGAAAAGTGAGGTTAATCGCTTCTAGAAAAGTGCTATTGGTCGATTCTAAAAGACTCCGGTTGGTGACTTCTAGATGAGTGTTTTGGTCGGTTCTTGAAGAGTGCGGTTGGTTGGTCGCATTTAGTGGAGTGCGGTTATTATCTTCTAGAAGAGTGCGGTTGGTAGCTTTTAGAGGTGTGCGATAGATCGCCTTTAGAAGATTACGGTTAGGGGCTTCTGTAAGAGTGTGGTTGGTATTTCCTAGAAGTGTGTGCTCATTCGCATTTTGAAGAGTGTGGTTGGTATCCTCTAGAAGAGTGCTGATAATATCTTAGTAGCTTCTAGAAGAATACAGTTTAGTCACTTATGAAATAGTTCAGTTAGTAGCTTCTATAAAAGTGTTGTTAGACGCTACTAGAAAAGCGCAGTTGATATTTTTGAGAAACGTGCTGCGAGTCGCTTCTAGAAGAGGGAGGTTGGTCACCTATAGAAGATTGTGCTGGGTCGCTTATAAAAAAGTACACTGGGTGGCTTCTAAAAGAGTGCATCTAGGCTCATCTAGAAGAATTGGGCTAGCCTCTTCCAGAAGAGTGCGCTCGGCCGTTTCTTTAATAGTGCAGTTGGTCACTTCTAGAAAATTGCGGTTAGTTGCTTCTAGAGTGCGATGTGGTGCTTCTAGAAAAGTGAGGTTAATCGCTTCTAGAAAAGTGCTATTGGTCGATTCTAAAAGACTCCGGTTGGTGACTTCTAGATGAGTGTTTTAGTCGGTTCTTGAAGAGTGCGGTTGGTTGGTCGCATTTAGTGGTGTGCGGTTATTATCTTCTAGAAGAGTGCAGTTGGTAGCTTTTAGAGGAGTGCGATAGATCGCCTTTAGAAGATTACGGTTAGGGGCTTCTGTAAGAGTGTGGTTGGTATTTCCTAGAAGTGTGTGCTCATTCGCATTTTGAAGAGTGCGGTTGGTATCCTCTAGAAGAGTGCTGATAATATCTTAGTAGCTTCTAGAAGAGTACAGTTTAGTCACTTATGAAATAGTTCAGTTAGTAGCTTCTATAAGAGTGTTGTTAGACGCTTCTAGAAAAGCGCAGTTGATATTTTTGAGAAACGTGCTGGGAGTCGCTTCTAGAAGAGGGAGGTTGGTCACCTATAGAAGATTGCGCTGGGTCGCTTTTAAATAAAGTGCACTGGGTCGCTTCTAGAAGAGTGCATCTGGTCTCATCTAGAAGAATTGGGCTAGCCTCTTCCAGAAGAGTGCGCTCGGCCGTTTCTTTAATAGTGCAGTTGGTCACTTGTAGAAAATTGCGGTTAGTTGCTTCTAGGCGAGTGCGGTTGTTCTCTTCCAGGCGAATGTGGTTGGTCTCTTCTAGAGGAGTGCGGTTGGTCGCTTCAAGAAGATCGTGTTGTGTCATTCCTAGGAAGACTGCGACTCGGCAAAAATCCTTTTTTATTTTTATTGAAATGCACATAAATATCAGTATGCCAATACCTGTTAACGTCTCGCCGAAGAGTTCCATCTCTGTTTCAAGTAAGCGATAAACAATTGATAGGCATTTCGCGTTCCATGATTAAAACTTTTCTATAAAAACTCTATTAAAGCTCGTTCTATAAAAAAGGTAGTCCTGTGGCACCAAAATTACAGGATTTAATAGGCCCAGCAAGGAACTCCCCAAATGGACGCTTGGTGAATTTGTCAAATCCTAAAAAACTGCTATGTGTGTAAATTAAGGAAAATAGGCCAAGACTAATGAAAGAGAACCTAAGAGAATTAGAAAATAAAACTATATATGTGTTAAACTGTACAAATAGATCGGAGGCAAGCGGTCACTAAGAGTCGCGCGGAAAACAAAGATATCAAAGGTAACAGACCACCTGGTCGAATACAAGGATAGCACACAAACAAACATTCGTGTATTGGGAATATTTATTACCAGCTGAACAAATATAGGCTCTGACCAGAGAATTGCAGAGAGACCTGCAGCTAGCGTTTCAGCTAAATCTATGGGAAATATGTAGACACAAAATATACACAGAGCCACCAGAAACTCCGCCCAAGGGGAGAAAATAACGAACGAACTAGACCACTGGTCCGCCCCACGGCCAAGTTTAGGCCACGCCCATTGTTTTCAAGACAAATATATACTACCAAACTCACACTAAGAGCTAGTCAGGAGTCAGCATTCAACAGTCAGTCAGAATTTACCATTCATTATAATTCGGGCGTACACTTTCGATCCTTTATTTCAAAATGTAGAGAATCAATCACTCCCTCCCCTCGACCTTCTGTCGTGAAATAGTTATGACGAAGTCTACTCACTGACGGTAAACACTTCGAGACGTTTTTGCTTGCCCCGTTTTGAGTAGGCCAATTTAAAGAATAAAGTTATATTTTTTTCGCGTCCTTTCGGAAATCCTTTTCTTACCCCGACCACAAAGAAAATCTTCGGTATACCAGCCTACCTAATATCAAGCCTCGGCCAAACGAATTCCCCTCTGCCCTTCACCTTTTCAAGAGTTAAAATAATCAATAAAATTACATCAGAATTTTTCTCAAAGGTTTTGTTTATTATGATTCCTCTATTGTTTATTAATCACTTTTCGCCGCTGATTCCAATTTTTTTTCTGTATCGCCGACTGGTTACAGAAATACATTGATTTTTATATTATTCAAAACTGCAATTTAGGTTGGTATATATATTGTACAATTTAATGTATTTTTTATGTTTCATATGAATATTTAGCTTTCTGAGTATGGCTATTGGAGAATGCAAAAATTATTCCGATACATGTTTTTATGTGTGTGGATATTATATTTGGACAAAGCATATATCACATAAAATCGTGAATGGTGCCAAATTCTGAATCGCGTACACTCTACTTTGGAATGCCCAATGTTGACCAAAAAAGCCATGGGCCCCTCATAGGATATGTGCAATCTATCAAATTACTCTAGAAGGATGGTTGAGAAGTGAAAGAAGGACCCGGCCTTTTGATATTCCCAGAGTATGGAGAAAGCTGAAGAACCACCATGATGAATGCAATTGCTGCATAATTGATGTTACAAAGTACAAAAAATTAAAGGAAAACAAGATCTTCAGTATTCAGTATCCAGGTCCTATCAACTGTACCATGTTCCTCATGAGAATAACTTACAAGTACCACAACCACCAGAAAATGTAAATAGGAAATCTTCTCGTAATATACCAGATTAATTTTACTTTTATTTAAAATATAATATTAATGTTATTCATGTTTTGGTTGAATTTGTTAAATATAGTAATTTATTTTTTATAGATAGCTGTAATAGACTTTCATCAGAGGGGTCAGCAAGGAGCGGCAGAAAAGAAATGGATGAAGCATTCGTGCTACGAATAAGTACGTATCGGTCTCAAAGTAAACTGGATGATTCGATTAGGAATTTAGGTCTCACTAAGTCATTAGCTTCAAATTAATCATGTCGAAAACGACATGATGAACTTAATTTACTTTGATTTTAGTGTTGGCTCTGTGATTCTGCAAAGGTATTGAATGGTTTGTGTACTGCTGTTGGATTTAAGCATGATCCTGCAGAATGGCAACTGTTCATAGACAGCTCAACAAGAAGTCGCAAAGTGGTGTTACTGCACAATGGAAACCAATATCCATCTTTGCCTCATGTACATTCCACTCCATACAGAGTAAAGAAGATTAGTAAAATGTTGAGAGCTTCCTGCTAAAATCAATTATGCTGTTTAAGAGGGGTGTTTGGGGTCTCTTCAAGATGCTTGCCTTCTTGCTTGGTTTGCAAGGTTGGTATACAAAATATTCGTGTTTCCTTTGCTTATGGGATATCACAACTGATGATCATCACTACCGGAAAGTTTACTACCCCCCCCGCGGCATGAATTACAGGCAGGGAAGTAAAATTTGTCAGACCGCCTCTTGTGGAGCCTGCCATGCTCTTATTACCCGCGCTTCATATAAAATTCAGATTGATAAAACAGTTTGTGAAGATCTTAGATTTTGGAGGAAAGGCCATTAAGAAATCCATCTTATGTTCCCGAGACTTTCTGAGGCTAAAATCAAGGGTGGTATATTTCTTGGACCAAAAGTAAACCCAAAGTTGAAGACTGAGATATTGCAAGAGCGATGGCCAAAATCAAAAGAGAAGTATGGCATGTAGTTTGTGTAGTTCATGGGTGCTTAGAAAAGCACAAATATCCAAAATACAAGCAGCTAGTAGCAAAGTTTATTGAGAGCTTCGTTGACTTGGGCTTTCGTATGTCGTTGGAAAGAGCATTTTTTGTATTCACATCTATTTTTCTTCGTAAAAACTTGAGTGATGTCAGTGAATAGCATGATGAGAGATTCCATCACGTCATAACAACAATAGAGAATATACCAAGAAAGATAGGATACTGCCATGATGAAAGACTATAATTATATATGGTCTCTAGTCCTAAAAATTAAAGGCGTTTCTACTAGAAAAGCAAGATCTTTAAGGCACTTTTACTGCAAATATTTTTTCATTATTTTACTTATAGTTCCTAAATACATTTTAATTCGGGAAAATACACATGTTTCTCTCTCAATATCCATACATGGTAGGGATAGATTGACCTAAACTTATCGCCCTATGGAAAGATTGCTTAAATAAAGACCAAATGTAAAACTATGAAATTCTAAGAAACTGATGATATGCAAAAACTGATTTAATATTTGAAGGCCAAAAATACATATAAAAACATAAAAAAATGCATATAAACAAAACCATTGTTATGTAGTGTAAGTGAAATATGCGAAACATGATTATAGGTTTTATGATGACCAATGGTTTTAAAACTATTTAAGAAGATTATTTTAAAAGTTTGACGTTTTTTTTTTCAGTATAATGGGAGAGTTTTTGATTCCACCCAACATTTTTCTTAGGTAATATTTGTAACGAGTTTCATCAAGGAATTTGGAGTCTTGAGACTCGGCGTGGAAGAACCAAAGAATTTGAAGGTCTCGTTAGAACCTAGGAAAATAGAATTGAGAGACTGAGAACCTCATAGTTAACTACCGAAAAATTAGGTCATAAGGGATAAATTAAGAAAAATTCAGTAGCTAGTCAATGAACTCATTTGACTCCTGCAAAAAAATAACCAAAATATTGAGTGAAGAGTTCAAGTCTAAAAGCGTCAACTTACCAATGTATAGACTAAAGAATACTGACTACTATTCCTTTTTTTGGCCTGTCCTCCTTTTACAATACATATATCAAGTGAAACTACGATAACATGTGTATAAATAATATTAATTTCTTGGACAGCTTAAAAGATATTGTGTAATCTATGTATGAAAAATGGCTAATTATTTAATGACGTCATATACAAACTATAATTTTTAGCAATTTTCTTGACACTTTTTTTTGGCTTAAAAGGGTAAACTGAACCATATAATTCTCCAATTGTATTTTGCCGCAACTACAAAAAAATCCTAACAACATTTGTCTCCTCTATTATTGGTGAAATGATTTGTAAAATATGTTATGTTGGATAATCTAATCAGCCATATTGATTCAGTTAATAACAATATTGACTCAGTTAATACCAATATGATTTCAGTTAATACCAATATTGATTCAGTTAACACAAATATGGTTTCAGTTAATACCAATATTGATTCAGTTAATACCAATATTGATTCAGTTAATACCAATTTCGATTAATTAATACCAATATTGATTCCATTAATACCAGTATTAATTCAGTTAATACCAATATAGTTTCGGTTCACACCACTATTATTTCAGTTATTACCAATATTGATTCAGTTAATATGCAATATTGGTTTAGTTAATATCAATATTGATTCAGTTAATATCAATATTGTTTCAGTTAATACCAATATTGATTCAGTTGATACCATATTGATTTAGTCAATACCAATATCGATTCATTTAATACCGATATTGATTGAGTTAATACCAGTAACGATTCAGTTAACACTGATATTGATCCCAGTTAATACAATAGAGAATCAGTTAACATCAATATTGTTTCAGTCAATACAATATTGATTCAGTTAATACCAGTAACGATTCAGTTAACACTGATATTGATCCCAGTAAATACAATAGAGAATCAGTTAACATCAATATTGTTTCAGTCAATACAATATTGATTCAGTTAATACCAATATTGATTCAGTTAATATCACTATTGATTCAGTTAATACCAAGAAATCAAAATTGTTTTTGACCCCGCATTCTGAAATGGTTGCTCGCCCCTGCCTTACAGGAATCATTTCCCTCCTAGAAATCTCATTCTTGACTGTAAATGTTAAATTAGGCAGGAAAAATATTCCCGACATATCTCGTGATAATGCGATGAGGAATCTCTTCGAATCGGGCAGTGTGACGTTGGTTTCACAATGTCGTAGTGAAGATATAAACTTGGAATATCAAGAGAATAGAAGACGTTCATCTTCACTTGAAAATGAACAAATGATTAACAAAACCCAAGCCAAGCTCTCATGTAAATGATACTGGCTGAATGGGGTTGCAACAAAATCAAACCTAAATGGTTAAAGTGGTGAAATTTTAAAGTAAGAAAATTAAAACTGTAGGAGATTCTAAATGTACCCTTACGACCCAATCATTTCCACTTTTCTATTTTTGTTCTATTTCTTCGTTTATTAGTTTTCTTCGCTATTTTTTTTCACACTACTTCCCCACTCTTAGATAGACTCAGGCAAGGAGAAGTTGAGCGTTCAAGTTTGGGGTTCGATTTTCAAGTGGTGAATTTATGAATTTCTGTTAATCTAACCGAACAATTTTCGACTCTCTGAAGGAATTGGATGAGGGGAAACCAATTATAATTTGAGAGGAGCGAGGAAATCAGTAACCATGAAGGGGGAAATTAGAATATTTTGAGGTGGGGGGAAATCCGGAACACGCGATATCAGTGCTCAGGTGGGCTTATCAATCCCTTTTGTTTAAATCATGATTAAGAGTAATGAAGATAGCGTCAAAGAGGAGAAAAATTGGATAAGAGGCCAATGATATATAGGAAATTCACACCAGAATATACAAAGGGTTGATATTTAAAAAAAATCCTTTCACGATTTATAAATATTCAAAAAAGCCCCCAAAACATCTCCATGAATTTTTTCAATAGGTTAGTAGACAAAGCGATGAGGTTAGACGAGTTGAAAATATCTAAAAGATAAATAGTCCAAATAATAAAAAAAGGATTAGGACGCGATGAGAAAGAGAGATAGGACACGCAATTATCCTAACGTACTGTCCTTCCACAACAAAGCAGTGAGGCATGAGTGAAAATAGGCCGGAAGGATAAAGCTGGACTCATCAAGGATCCACAATTTCTCTACCTGTCCTCCTTGATTCTACCAGCACTTTATACAAGGCTACATACACATGGGTAAATTTAAAATGCATATATACCTGTTCGCTTTACTTACATCTAACATGATCCCGTCACTCGGGATTAGCAGAAATTTAAAATCGCTGAATCCATTGTAGATGATGAATTTAAAAATGAAATAAGTAAAAATAGATCATATATTTTATGGAAGATGAAATTAGAAAAAAAATGTCTCAATTATTTTGACTCAAAATGAAGTTAGTAAAAAAACTTCTTAATTATTTAGGATGAAAGATGAAATCAGTGAAAAAAATGTCTTATTTATTTTGATGGAAGATGAAGTCAATACAAAATTCTTAATTATCATGGTGGAAGATGAAATCAACGAAAAAATGTCTTCATGTTTTGATGGAAGATGAAATCAATGAGAAAGATATCTTGATTTTTCTGATGAAAGATGAATTCACCCAAAAAGTTTTTTTAAAATTATTTTGATAGAAGATGAATCAGTGGAAAAAGTCTTCATATTTTGATAGAAGATGAATTCACCAAAAAAGTTTTTAATTATTTTGATGGAAGATGAATCAGTGGAAAAAGTCTTCATATTTTGATGGAAGATGAAATCAGGGAAAAAAATGTATTAATTATTTTGATGGAAGATGAAGTCAGTAAAAAAAATCTTAATTATTTTGATGGAAGATGAAATCAGTGGAAAAAAATCCCGATTTTTTGATGGAAGATGAAATCAATGAAAAAATTATTTTAATGGAAGATAAAGTCAGTAAGAAAAATTAAATTCTTTATTTTTTGATGGAAGATGAAATCAGTGAAAAAACTGTCTTCATTTTTTGATGGAAGATGAAGTCACCCAAAAAGTTTTTAATTATTTTGATGGAAGATGAATCAGTGGAAAAACTGTCTTCATTTTTTGATGGAAGATGAAGTCACCCCAAAAGTTTTTAATTATTTTGATGGAAGATGAATCAGTGGAAAAAATTATCGATTTTTTGATGGAAGATGAAATCAATGAAGAAAATATTCTAAGTATTTTAATGGAAGATGAATTCCGTAAAAAAAAAAAAATTCTTCCTTTATTGATCAAGATGAAATCAGTGAAAAAACATGTCTTAATTATTTTAATGGAAAATCAGTGAAAAGATTTCTTCATTTTTTTATAGAAGATGAAATCAATGAAAAATAATGTCCTAATTATTTTGATGGAAAAGGAAGTCAGTAAAAAAATCTTAATCATTTTGACGGAAGATAAAATCTTCCATCAAAATAAAACTAATGAAACTCATTTTAAAACGATAAGAATAAAACCATTGTTTGCCAACCGTCACTGTGACCGAAGATGCAAATATCAAAGTATCTCTTGCTGTTTGATTCGACTCTTGACAGACTTTCACTAGACCCCATCAACACATTCTCGGGAAGGGTCGTATTTGTACAAACGGGCCTCTGGCATTTTGAAATAAGTCCTCTATTCCCTTTTTATCAATTCCTTTCTTCTGCTTGAGTAAATGAACCTAATTTGAAATAAGTCCTCTATTCCCTTTCTATCAATTCCTTTCTTTTTCTTGAGTAAATGAACCCATTTTGAAATAAGTCCTCTATTCCCTTTCTATCAATTCCTTTCTTCTGCTGGAGTAAATGCACATATTTTTAAATAAGTCTTCTATTCCCTTTCTATCAATTCCTTTCTTCTTCTTGAGTAAATGCACCTATTTTGAAATAAGTCCTCTATTCCCTTTCTATGAATTCCTTTCTTCTGCTTGAGTAAATGCCCTCATTTTGAAAAAAGGCCTCTATTCCCTTTCTATCAATTCCTTTCTTCTGCTTGAGTAAATGAACCTATTTTGAAATAAGTCCTGTATTCCCTTTCTATCAATTCCTTTCTTCTGCTGGAGTAAATGCACCTATTTTGAAATAAGTCCTCTATTCCCTTTCTATGAATTCCTTTCTTCTGCTTGAGTAAATGCCCTCATTTTGAAATAAGTCCTATATTCCCTTTCTATCAATTCCTTTCTTCTTCTTGAGTAAATGCACCTATTTTAAAATAAGTCCTCTATTCCCTTTCTATGAATTCCTTTCTTCTGCTTGAGTAAATGCCCTCATTTTGAAATAAGTCCTCTATTCCCTTTCTATCAATTCCTTTCTTTTGCTTGAGTAAATGCACCCATTTTGAAATAAGTCCTATATTCCCTTTCTATCAATTCCTTTCTTCTTCTTGAGTAAATGCACCTATTTTGAAATAAGTCCTCTATTTCCTTTCTATCAATTCCTTTCTTCTGCTTGAGTAAATGCACATATTTTGAAATAGGTCCTCTATTTCCTTTTTATCAATTCCTTTCTTCTTCTTGAGTAAATGAACACATTTTGAAATAAGTCTTCTATTCCCTTTCTATCAATTCCTTTCTTTTGCTTGAGTAAATGCACCTATTTTGATATAAGTCCTTTACTTCCTTTCTATCAATTCCTTTCTTTTGCTTGAGTAAATGCACCCATTTTGAAATAAGTCCTGTATTCCCTTTCTATCAATTCCTTTCTTCTGCTGGAGTAAATGCACCTATTTTGAAATAAGTCCTCTATTCCCTTTCTATGAATTCCTTTCTTCTGCTTGAGTAAATGCCCTCATTTTGAAAAAAGGCCTCTATTCCCTTTCTATCAATTCCTTTCTTCTGCTTGAGTAAATGAACCTATTTTGAAATAAGTCCTCTATTCCCTTTCTATCAATTCCTTTCTTCTGCTGGAGTAAATGCACCTATTTTGAAATAAGTCCTCTATTCCCTTTCTATGAATTCCTTTCTTCTGCTTGAGTAAATGCCCTCATTTTGAAAAAGGCCTCTATTCCCTTTCTATCAATTCCTTTCTTCTGCTTGAGTAAATGAACCTATTTTGATATAAGTCCTCTATTCCCTTTCTATCAATTCCTTTCTTCTGCTGGAGTAAATGCACCTATTTTGAAATAAGTCCTCTATTCCCTTTCTATGAATTCCTTTCTTCTGCTTGAGTAAATGCCCTCATTTTGAAAAAAGGCCTCTATTCCCTTTCTATCAATTCCTTTCTTCTGCTTGAGTAAATGCCCTCATTTTGAAATAAGTCCTCTATTCCCTTTCTATCAATTCCTTTCTTCTGCTTGAGTAAATGCACCTATTTTGATATAAGTCCTCTATTCCCTTTCTATGAATTCCTTTCTTCTGCTTGAGTAAATGCCCTCATTTTAAAAAAAGGCCTCTATTCCCTTTCTATCAATTCCTTTCTTCTGCTTGAGTAAATGAACCTATTTTGAAATAAGTCCTCTATTCCCTTTCTATCAATTCCTTTCTTCTGCTTGAGTAAATGAACCTATTTTGAAATAAGTCCTCTATTCCCTTTCTATCAATTCCTTTCTTCTGCTTGAGTAAATGAACCTATTTTGAAATAAGTCCTCTATTCCCTTTCTATCAATTCCTTTCTTCTGCTTGAGTAAATGCACCTATTTTGAAATAAGTCCTCTATTCCCTTTCTATGAATTCCTTTCTTCTGCTTGAGTAAATGCCCTCATTTTGAAAAAGGCCTCTATTCCCTTTCTATCAATTCCTTTCTTCTGCTTGAGTAAATGAACCTATTTTGATATAAGTCCTCTATTCCCTTTCTATCAATTCCTTTCTTCTGCTTGAGTAAATGCACCTATTTTGAAATAAGTCCTCTATTCCCTTTCTATGAATTCCTTTCTTCTGCTTGAGTAAATGCCCTCATTTTGAAAAAAGGCCTCTATTCCCTTTCTATCAATTCCTTTCTTCTGCTTGAGTAAATGAACCTATTTTGAAATAAGTCCTCTATTCCCTTTCTATGAATTCCTTTCTTCTGCTTGAGTAAATGCCCTCATTTTGAAAAAAGGCCTCTATTCCCTTTCTATCAATTCCTTTCTTCTGCTTGAGTAAATGAACCTATTTTGAAATAAGTCCTCTATTCCCTTTCTATCAATTCCTTTCTTCTGCTGGAGTAAATGCACCTATTTTGAAATAAGTCTTCTATTCCCTTTCTATCAATTCCTTTCTTTTTCTTGAGTAAATGAACCCATTTTGAAATAAGTCCTATATTCCCTTTCTATCAATTCCTTTCTTCTTCTTGAGTAAATGCACCTATTTTGAAATAAGTCCTCTATTCCCTTTCTATGAATTCCTTTCTTCTGCTTGAGTAAATGCCCTCATTTTGAAAAAAGGCCTCTATTCCCTTTCTATCAATTCCTTTCTTCTGCTTGAGTAAATGAACCTATTTTGAAATAAGTCCTCTATTCCCTTTCTATCAATTCCTTTCTTCTGCTTGAGTAAATGAACCTATTTTGAAATAAGTCCTCTATTCCCTTTCTATCAATTCCTTTCTTCTGCTGGAGTAAATGCACCTATTTTGAAATAAGTCCTCTATTCCCTTTCTATGAATTCCTTTCTTCTGCTTGAGTAAATGCCCTCATTTTGAAAAAAGGCCTCTATTCCCTTTCTATCAATTCCTTTCTTCTGCTTGAGTAAATGCACCTATTTTGAAATAAGTCCTCTATTCCCTTTCTATGAATTCCTTTCTTCTGCTTGAGTAAATGCCCTCATTTTGAAAAAAGGCCTCTATTCCCTTTCTATCAATTCCTTTCTTCTGCTTGAGTAAATGAACCTATTTTGAAATAAGTCCTCTATTCCCTTTCTATCAATTCCTTTCTTCTGCTGGAGTAAATGAACCTATTTTGAAATAAGTCCTATATTCCCTTTCTATCAATTCCTTTCTTCTTCTTGAGTAAATGCACCTATTTTGAAATAAGTCCTCTATTCCCTTTCTATGAATTCCTTTCTTCTGCTTGAGTAAATGCCCTCATTTTGAAAAAAGGCCTCTATTCCCTTTCTATCAATTCCTTTCTTCTGCTTGAGTAAATGAACCTATTTTGAAATAAGTCCTCTATTCCCTTTCTATCAATTCCTTTCTTCTGCTTGAGTTAATGAACCTATTTTGAAATAAGTCCTCTATTCCCTTTCTATCAATTCCTTTCTTCTGCTGGAGTAAATGCACCTATTTTGAAATAAGTCCTCTATTCCCTTTCTATGAATTCCTTTCTTCTGCTTGAGTAAATGCCCTCATTTTGAAAAAAGGCCTCTATTCCCTTTCTATCAATTCCTTTCTTCTGCTTGAGTAAATGAACCTATTTTGAAATAAGTCTTCTATTCCCTTTCTATCAATTCCTTTCTTTTTCTTGAGTAAATGAACCCATTTTGAAATAAGTCCTATATTCCCTTTCTATCAATTCCTTTCTTCTTCTTGAGTAAATGCACCTATTTTGAAATAAGTCCTGTATTCCCTTTCTATCAATTCCTTTCTTCTGCTGGAGTAAATGCACCTATTTTGAAATAAGTCCTCTATTCCCTTTCTATGAATTCCTTTCTTCTGCTTGAGTAAATGCCCTCATTTTGAAAAAAGGCCTCTATTCCCTTTCTATCAATTCCTTTCTTCTTCTTGAGTAAATGCACCTATTTTGAAATAAGTCCTCTATTCCCTTTCTATGAATTCCTTTCTTCTGCTTGAGTAAATGCCCTCATTTTGAAAAAAGGCCTCTATTCCCTTTCTATCAATTCCTTTCTTCTTCTTGAGTAAATGCACCTATTTTGAAATAAGTCCTCTATTCCCTTTCTATGAATTCCTTTCTTCTGCTTGAGTAAATGCCCTCATTTTGAAAAAAGGCCTCTATTCCCTTTCTATCAATTCCTTTCTTTTTCTTGAGTAAATGAACCCATTTTGAAATAAGTCCTATATTCCCTTTCTATCAATTCCTTTCTTCTTCTTGAGTAAATGAACCTATTTTGAAATAAGTCCTATATTCCCTTTCTATCAATTCCTTTCTTCTTCTTGAGTAAATGAACCTATTTTGAAATAAGTCCTCTATTCCCTTTCTATCAATTCCTTTCTTCTTCTTGAGTAAATGCTCCCATTTTGAAATAAGTCCTATATTCCCTTTCTATCAATTCCTTTCTTCTTCTTGAGTAAATGCACCTATTTTGAAATAAGTCCTCTATTCCCTTTCTATGAATTCCTTTCTTCTGCTTGAGTAAATGCCCTCATTTTGAAAAAAGGCCTCTATTCCCTTTCTATCAATTCCTTTTTTTTGCTTGAGTAAATGCACCCATTTTGAAATAAGTCCTATATTCCCTTTCTATCAATTCCTTTCTTCTTCTTGAGTAAATGCACCTATTTTGAAATAAGTCCTCTATTCCCTTTCTATGAATTCCTTTCTTCTGCTTGAGTAAATGCCCTCATTTTGAAATAAGTCCTCTATTCCCTTTCTATCAATTCCTTTCTTCTGCTGGAGTAAATGCACCTATTTTGAAATAAGTCCTCTATTCCCTTTCTATGAATTCCTTTCTTCTGCTTGAGTAAATGCCCTCATTTTGAAAAAAGGCCTCTATTCCCTTTCTATCAATTCCTTTCTTCTGCTTGAGTAAATGAACCTATTTTGAAATAAGTCCTCTATTCCCTTTCTATCAATTCCTTTCTTCTGCTGGAGTAAATGCACCTATTTTGAAATAAGTTTTCTATTCCCTTTCTATCAATTCCTTTCTTTTTCTTGAGTAAATGCACCCATTTTGAAATAAGTCCTATATTCCCTTTCTATCAATTCCTTTCTTCTTCTTGAGTAAATGCACCTATTTTGAAATAAGTCCTCTATTCCCTTTCTATGAATTCCTTTCTTCTGCTTGAGTAAATGCCCTCATTTTGAAAAAAGGCCTCTATTCCCTTTCTATCAATTCCTTTCTTCTTCTTGAGTAAATGCACCTATTTTGAAATAAGTCCTCTATTCCCTTTCTATGAATTCCTTTCTTCTGCTTGAGTAAATGCCCTCATTTTGAAAAAAGGCCTCTATTCCCTTTCTATCAATTCCTTTTTTTTGCTTGAGTAAATGCACCCATTTTGAAATAAGTCCTATATTCCCTTTCTATCAATTCCTTTCTTCTTCTTGAGTAAATGCACCTATTTTGAAATAAGTCCTCTATTCCCTTTCTATGAATTCCTTTCTTCTGCTTGAGTAAATGCCCTCATTTTGAAATAAGTCCTCTATTCTCTTTCTATCAATTCCTTTCTTCTGCTGGAGTAAATGCACCTATTTTGAAATAAGTCCTCTATTCCCTTTCTATGAATTCCTTTCTTCTGCTTGAGTAAATGCCCTCATTTTGAAAAAAGGCCTCTATTCCCTTTCTATCAATTCCTTTCTTCTGCTTGAGTAAATGAACCTATTTTGAAATAAGTCCTCTATTCCCTTTCTATCAATTCCTTTCTTCTGCTGGAGTAAATGCACCTATTTTGAAATAAGTCCTCTATTCCCTTTCTATGAATTCCTTTCTTCTGCTTGAGTAAATGCCCTCATTTTGAAAAAAGGCCTCTATTCCCTTTCTATCAATTCCTTTCTTCTGCTTGAGTAAATGAACCTATTTTGAAATAAGTCCTCTATTCCCTTTCTATCAATTCCTTTCTTCTGCTGGAGTAAATGCACCTATTTTGAAATAAGTCCTCTATTCCCTTTCTATGAATTCCTTTCTTCTGCTTGAGTAAATGCCCTCATTTTGAAAAAAGGCCTCTATTCCCTTTCTATCAATTCCTTTCTTCTGCTTGAGTAAATGAACCTATTTTGAAATAAGTCCTCTATTCCCTTTCTATCAATTCCTTTCTTCTGCTGGAGTAAATGCACCTATTTTGAAATAAGTCCTCTATTCCCTTTCTATGAATTCCTTTCTTCTGCTTGAGTAAATGCCCTCATTTTGAAAAAAGGCCTCTATTCCCTTTCTATCAATTCCTTTCTTCTGCTTGAGTAAATGAACCTATTTTGAAATAAGTCCTCTATTCCCTTTCTATCAATTCCTTTCTTCTGCTGGAGTAAATGCACCTATTTTGAAATAAGTCCTCTATTCCCTTTCTATGAATTCCTTTCTTCTGCTTGAGTAAATGCCCTCATTTTGAAAAAAGGCCTCTATTCCCTTTCTATCAATTCCTTTCTTCTGCTTGAGTAAATGAACCTATTTTGAAATAAGTCCTCTATTCCCTTTCTATGAATTCCTTTCTTCTGCTTGAGTAAATGCCCTCATTTTGAAAAAAGGCCTCTATTCCCTTTCTATCAATTCCTTTCTTCTGCTTGAGTAAATGAACCTATTTTGAAATAAGTCCTCTATTCCCTTTCTATCAATTCCTTTCTTCTGCTTGAGTAAATGAACCTATTTTGAAATAAGTCCTCTATTCCCTTTCTATCAATTCCTTTCTTCTGCTTGAGTAAATGCACCTATTTTGAAATAAGTCCTCTATTCCCTTTCTATGAATTCCTTTCTTCTGCTTGAGTAAATGCCCTCATTTTGAAAAAAGGCCTCTATTCCCTTTCTATCAATTCCTTTCTTCTGCTTGAGTAAATGCACCTATTTTGAAATAAGTCCTCTATTCCCTTTCTATGAATTCCTTTCTTCTGCTTGAGTAAATGCCCTCATTTTGAAAAAAGGCCTCTATTCCCTTTCTATCAATTCCTTTCTTCTGCTTGAGTAAATGAACCTATTTTGAAATAAGTCTTCTATTCCCTTTCTATCAATTCCTTTCTTCTGCTTGAGTAAATGCCCTCATTTTGAAAAAAGGCCTCTATTCCCTTTCTATCAATTCCTTTCTTCTGCTTGAGTAAATGCCCTCATTTTGAAAAAAGGCCTCTATTCCCTTTCTATCAATTCCTTTCTTCTTCTTGAGTAAATGCACCCATTTTGAAATAAGTCCTGTATTCCCTTTCTATCAATTCCTTTCTTCTTCTTGAGTAAATGCACCTATTTTGAAATAAGTCCTCTATTCCCTTTCTATGAATTCCTTTCTTCTGCTTGAGTAAATGCCCTCATTTTGAAAAAAGGCCTCTATTCCCTTTCTATCAATTCCTTTTTTTTGCTTGAGTAAATGCACCCATTTTGAAATAAGTCCTATATTCCCTTTCTATCAATTCCTTTCTTCTTCTTGAGTAAATGCACCTATTTTGAAATAAGTCCTCTATTCCCTTTCTATGAATTCCTTTCTTCTGCTTGAGTAAATGAACCTATTTTGAAATAAGTCTTCTCTTCCCTTTCTATCAATTCCTTCCTTCTTCTTGAGTAAATGCACCTATTTTGAAATAAGTCCTCTATTCCCTTTCTATGAATTCCTTTCTTCTGCTTGAGTAAATGCCCTCATTTTGAAAAAAGGCCTCTATTCCCTTTCTATCAATTCCTTTTTTTTGCTTGAGTAAATGCACCCATTTTGAAATAAGTCCTATATTCCCTTTCTATCAATTCCTTTCTTCTTCTTGAGTAAATGCACCTATTTTGAAATAAGTCCTCTATTCCCTTTCTATGAATTCCTTTCTTCTGCTTGAGTAAATGCCCTCATTTTGAAATAAGTCCTCTATTCCCTTTCTATCAATTCCTTTCTTTTGCTTGAGTAAATGCACCCATTTTGAAATAAGTCCTGTATTCCCTTTCTATCAATTCCTTTCTTCTTCTTGAGTAAATGCTCCTATTTTGAAATAAGTCCTCTATTTCCTTTCTATCAATTCCTTTCTTCTGCTTGAGTAAATGCACATATTTTGAAATAGGTCCTATATTCCCTTTCTATCAATTCCTTTCTTCTTCTTGAGTAAATGCTCCTATTTTGAAATAAGTCCTCTATTCCCTTTCTATGAATTCCTTTCTTCTGCTTGAGTAAATGCCCTCATTTTGAAAAAAGGCCTCTATTCCCTTTCTATCAATTCCTTTCTTCTGCTGGAGTAAATGCACCCATTTTGAAATAAGTCCTGTATTCCCTTTCTATCAATTCCTTTCTTCTTCTTGAGTAAATGCACCTATTTTGAAATAAGTCCTCTATTCCCTTTCTATCAATTCCTTTCTTCCGCTTGAGTAAATGCACCTATTTTGAAATAGGTCCTCTATTTCCTTTTTATCAATTCCTTTCTTCTTCTTGAGTAAATGCACCTATTTTGAAAAAAGTCCTTTATTCCCTTTCTATCAATTCCTTTTTTTTGCTTGAGTAAATGCACCCATTTTGAAATAAGTCCTATATTCCCTTTCTATCAATTCCTTTCTTCTTCTTGAGTAAATGCACCTATTTTGAAATAAGTCCTCTATTCCCTTTCTATGAATTCCTTTCTTCTGCTTGAGTAAATGAACCTATTTTGAAATAAGTCTTCTATTCCCTTTCTATCAATTCCTTTCTTCTTCTTGAGTAAATGCACCTATTTTGAAATAAGTCCTCTATTCCCTTTCTATGAATTCCTTTCTTCTGCTTGAGTAAATGCCCTCATTTTGAAAAAAGGCCTCTATTCCCTTTCTATCAATTCCTTTTTTTTGCTTGAGTAAATGCACCCATTTTGAAATAAGTCCTATATTCCCTTTCTATCAATTCCTTTCTTCTTCTTGAGTAAATGCACCTATTTTGAAATAAGTCCTCTATTCCCTTTCTATGAATTCCTTTCTTCTGCTTGAGTAAATGCCCTCATTTTGAAATAAGTCCTCTATTCCCTTTCTATCAATTCCTTTCTTTTGCTTGAGTAAATGCACCCATTTTGAAATAAGTCCTATATTCCCTTTCTATCAATTCCTTTCTTCTTCTTGAGTAAATGCTCCTATTTTGAAATAAGTCCTCTATTTCCTTTCTATCAATTCCTTTCTTCTGCTTGAGTAAATGCACATATTTTGAAATAGGTCCTATATTCCCTTTCTATCAATTCCTTTCTTCTTCTTGAGTAAATGCTCCTATTTTGAAATAAGTCCTCTATTCCCTTTCTATGAATTCCTTTCTTCTGCTTGAGTAAATGCCCTCATTTTGAAAAAAGGCCTCTATTCCCTTTCTATCAATTCCTTTCTTCTGCTGGAGTAAATGCACCCATTTTGAAATAAGTCCTGTATTCCCTTTCTATCAATTCCTTTCTTCTTCTTGAGTAAATGCACCTATTTTGAAATAAGTCCTCTATTCCCTTTTTATCAATTCCTTTCTTCCGCTTGAGTAAATGCACCTATTTTGAAATAGGTCCTCTATTTCCTTTTTATCAATTCCTTTCTTCTTCTTGAGTAAATGCACCTATTTTGAAAAAAGTCCTTTATTCCCTTTCTATCAATTCCTTTTTTTTGCTTGAGTAAATGCACCTATTTTGAAATAGGTCCTCTATTTCCTTTTTATCAATTCCTTTCTTCTTCTTGAGTAAATGCACCTATTTTGAAATAGGTCCTCTATTTCCTTTTTATCAATTCCTTTCTTCTTCTTGAGTAAATGCACCTATTTTGAAATAGGTCCTCTATTTCCTTTTTATCAATTCCTTTCTTCTTCTTGAGTAAATGCACCTATTTTGAAAAAAGTCCTCTATTCCCCTTCTATCAATTCCTTTCCTCTGCTTGAGTAAATGCACCCATTTTGAAATAAGGCCTCTATTCCCTTTCTATCAATTCCTTTCTTCTGCTTGAGTAAATGCACTCATTTCGATTAATCAGTTCCATTTTCTCGAATTATTTTCACTATAAGGAAGAAGATGGAAAAGGCTTACATATTGCAAAGGGCGATATACGCGTCTCTCTCCCTTACTCAACGATACACAAACACAACGAAGCTAATAATATAGAAAACAGAAGTATGAAAATATAAACTCAAAAATTAACATAAAACCGAAACTAGGAGGATGGGAGCAAAAACTCCCTCTCTATCTGGAGACCTATTGATTAGTCTCTGGCATCCGTGCAGGAAACGGGGCTGAGAGGCAAATACAATTGGGACGCAAGAGGTACACAGATGCCAACGACGATGTAATCAATCTAATTAAAAAACTTCGGAATTTTTTTGGCCATGGGGATAAAAGTCATATATTTTTTAAAATTTGCTAATGACAATTTTACATGATTTGTGATCAAATCGTGGAGAAACGAGCAGATTGAAAATGAAAAAGACTCAGAACTTGAAGCGACAAAGTCTTCCGGTGATTTACGGAATCGGGACGATATTCAGAGCGAAAGAGAGAATATATTCGATGATACCAAACATAACCATTCTCATGGAATCATTTATGAGGTCAGGATCCTCTAAAAATGTAACATTAGGGTCACCTTGAATGGGTATGAAGAACAGAAGAGAGAAAAGAACATGAGCGAGGAGAATAACTAAAGAGCGACGGGGGAACACCACAAGGGAGACATATTCTCCCTCAAACGCCTGAAGGATAAGGAGAGTGCTAAACCCCCAGAACCAAGGGCTCATAAATTTAAATGTAAAATCAATCCTCGTGGATTATTAATCCTCAATGAATAATTCCTTTCAAAGCAAAACCCTACGCTCCATTCTGGAAATTAGATCTCCAGTGGAATTGGGACGATATTCATAAGGAAAAAGAAGATACATTTCACTATATCAAACATAATTATTCGTTTATCACTTGATTAAATACATAAGTTTGTATTTGAATATCCAGAAAATAGATATGATTTTTCACAATAGTTTTTACAATTCACTCCTTCCTATATGTTTCTCTTATATTATAAAAACACAAAACAAATGTGTAATTCAATGAATGTACATCCACTCAGAGCCGAGAAAAAACAGTTACGGAAAAGGACCTGTCTATCGTTCCTGTAGCAAGCTCCCCTCCCTCAACTACGTTGTATCTTTTATTAAACAATATATTCTTCATTCTTTACACACATATTTGTTAAATTACAGTTCCTGAAGATGTTTCATTTTCGCAAATTATTCGGACTCTACTCGAGGAGGTTTTTTGGCTTACAGCTCACTGATATCTCGGGAGCAGATCCACTTTTGAGCAAATTCCGTGAATTGAAGCATAAGAGGAGCCAGAAGCCTCCATAATCAAAAGATCGAAGCGATTTGCTAGGAGAAGCAACAATTATATTTTATGCTTGGAAGATAATTGTTACACCAAATGCTTGCATTCTTCTTCAACGTTTCTTTTTTAATTCGTCTTCTTATTCTTTTAGCCCAACTAACTGCAATGCATGTTTAGAAATATTTATCGTGAGGCGTCTATTGATAAGGGCACCCATTTCTCCATTTTTTCTTCTATACCTTAGATTTTAGAGATGAAGTCGAATGCATGTTTAAACAGCGCAGATTCCTGTTTGTAGGTCTCTTAAATGTATTCTCATTAATGTCTATGGTGAAGCGATGTTGTAACAGCAGTTAAATCGACATAGGTTGGGTCAGTGACTATAGGAATGGGAAGACTAACAAAGGCATTGAGTTACCCTGCGTTGGAGAGAGGAGTTAGTACTGATCTTAGAAATTTATTAGACAAATATAAATGCATAAATGCGAGAAATTAATTAACGTGGGAATAAGCGTAATCTCAGATTAATTAGTATCTTGAAAAATGACATTGAACTGATAGATAGTACAAGCAAAGAATGAATAAATAGACACAAAAAGTATGAATTAAGAATATCGTGAGCTGTAAGATAGTATATGATTGTATATGAATGAAGGTTAATCCCATGAAAGTATTTACAAGGTTGAGGCGCGATGACACGACATGGGAGTTCATGAGAAAAACAGGACGTAGGCGATGAACAAAAACAGAATAAAGTTCAAGAAAATTAGGGGCAAGAGGGGACACGGGGGTACTATATATAAATGTGCAATCATAATTATGCGGTTAAAAAGGCAATGTTGCAGCTAAGCTCTTCATCAGAATCTCGGAAGGAGCTCTTCTCACAGTCAGAAGATAGCGCATACGTCAGCCTTTCCA
>OZ018319.1:226196652-226229152 GCA_963969495.1 Ceratothoa steindachneri
TTTATAAATGTGTTTTTCATATGCAGTTTTATGTGTACTTTTCAAATCTGACACTCCACCTCTCCGGAAATGCACACTTTTCTTATAATCGACTGAAGGTCCATAATAGGAAAAGTATGTATTTCCAGCAAAAATGACTTTCAGATCTGAAAAGTACACACAAAACGGCATAAGAAAAACACATTTTCAAAATCATTTAAAAGATCCAGAATCAGACCTAACCAAATCTTACCTAACTTAACATAACCTAATAAAATCAGACAGGAATTTTGGAGAAAAAAAAAATCACCTCATTTGTCTTCAAATTCATGCCGATAAAGATCCGTTTCCTCTAGAAGAAACTGGTGCAGGCGTTGTTTAGGGAGAAATATTCCACGTAATCCGCCCTAAGAACCCTTCAAACCCTTTCAATGTTTTAAGCATTAATCCCGCTGACAGGGTCGACAAAATGCAAGCGCCCTTAAACGCACTAGCGGGAAATGTTCCTAAGGTCCTAACCCTCTCGAATACTTTGCAATTCTAACAAAGTAAAATAAATTCAGATCCTGTCTAAATTTACAAATAATGCGGCATGTAGGGCAGGTAATATCTAGCGGGATTACACTGTGAGCGTCGTAGAGTCGAACGTCGATGCTAACCGAGGATTGACTCTGAGGTGACGCGGGAAGGAAGCACACCAGAAATTGGGAGATAGATTCCAGTGTGAGGGTTGAACAATCAAAATCGAGTGCGGTTGGTCTCAATAATCAATTCTTAGAGGTTCTTGGGTTAGAGAAAATGATTGTAAAAAAGTAACTTTAATATATACAAAGAAAATTTTAGAATCAAAAGTAAATAAATGACAATAAATAAGATGAGACCCGGGGTACCAAACGGGAGGAAAAAAATGTCTCGACGAGGATGAGAGTCCGAAAGAGGATGTACGGTGATTGCTTCCAGGGAAAGGGGAAGAGTGCAAATGACGGAGAGACTCACGTAAAGCCTAGTTGACTTAAGGCTTTGGAAACGAAGAGTAAGCATGGCGCTGCAAAGTTCCACTTGCAAAATTCCTTCTTCTCTAACCTCGCTGAGAAATAAACGAGGGAGTACTCCAGACGAGAACGAAGTCGATATCCAAGTGATAGGTGTCTATCCGTGTTTATCGCCTATTGGGCGAGAACTCTCGCCTTAGGTACGAGCGAGGCCGGGTATAGAGGTGAATGCGTCTCATTCGTATCTGGAAGCAGCAGGGAGGCGGGGCAGGGCGTACGCGACTGTACGTGGCTGCTAACCAAGATGGGGCTGTATGGTACTAATTTCTCAAAGCTTTTCCCGAAGTATTTATACTGCCTCGGCGGGAGCGGGTCGCCAGAGGCCCACAAAAGGGGAACGGAGATCTCATTAGACTTTGCGCGCAGGGGAGGAGGGGATATTCTCGGCGAGCATCACAGACTCGCAGGAAACTCCTCGACGCCGTAGGTCTGGCGCCGATCAGGGGATGCGGCGGAGGAAAAGGGAATCCAACACGGATCACACGGCCATGCGGCATTTTTGAGGTGGCTCTTTGGGTTCGACTGACCCTACCATTTTTGATAAGAGCGGTGGGGTAATCCTACCCACTCAAATTCTCGCTGTTTCCTTAGAGCTGTCTGGGCGTGCATCTTTTTCAGGCGCCACGGGTAGACGTTGGGTTCTAGGTGGAGGGGGAAGGGGTAACTTCTCTATCTGGCAGTGAGCCATATCTATTTTTAATTCCTGACAATCGGCATCAAAAACTTCTCGTATTAGTTGGCATTGTGACCTAGCACGGCCGCCACACGCCTCCATGTGACTTGAAGATACATACATCCGCGAATCGTCCGAAATACATGAAATATAACAAAGAATGCTATTGGCTAATTAGCCAAAAGACACATGCGCAGATAGCCTAGACGCATGTGCATATTGCCTGTAGATATAGTATATCATGCTATTGGCTAACTACTCAGGCCAAATGTTGAAGGAAATAGGGCAAATAGCGCAGAAAGATTCAAATTTAGCAAAATAATAACATATTTTCGAAAAATGAATAACTACGTTATTATTAAGTTCCGGTGAGCATCATTTTAAGAATTAAAAACGTTTATATGTTTGAAAATAAAAACAAAACTGTAAATGTGTTAAAACGAATCTTATCCAAAAATAGGGTTTTTATTTACGCGGAAATAGTAAAGATAACTTATAATAAATATATGTACTTATTATAACCTCTAAAGAGTGCATTGAAGTGCTACTAGTGGATTAGTTTAGTGAAATATGGATTCACTCAACTCCTAGCTGCTCATAATACCCTGTGTAGACTGTTACCTGGAGAAGCGGCACGTCCTTCCGGCCTGACTGCACGCAGGTAAGCTCCCTCTGGCATGACTTTTAGTCCCAATACCCGAATTTTTGCCCATTTCCTACCCTACTACTTGCGTGGCATGCGGCTTTATGTCTTCCACTATGATCAATCTTGTCTATATTCATCACTTTCCTTTCAGACTTCTGATTACCATGGGCTACCTTGTGTACACTACAACAACTGGTACATGGAGGAGCAGCGTGTCCTCACTGTCCGACTGCCCATAGGGAAGACCTGTCTCACTGAGTTGACTTCAACTACCCAATTTTCCTTTCCCTGCGCCTAATGGGGTGACAATCTCCGTGTATGGCCCGCTCACGGTCGCATAAACTGTACTGATTGTGGCAGGCGGGCTTTACTGGCTGCCGGGCCAATTCAAAGTCTCGGATTCCGTCTCTGGGTCTGCTACAACAGATCCAAATTCAGATCTTGGGCGTCCGGTCGACGACTAGTACGACTTAGTATAGGATCCTCTCGCTGAGTTCCTGGACACTTATGGATTGCGGGAAATGAGGGCGCTAAGAAATTGGCAACGACAAGGCGACCGGACCTGTGTTTCGCTCTTCAGAGTTTGGATCACATGAGAAGAATCAGATCAGCCCTTCAGGATGTATGGCAAATAAGATGGGAGACGGTCGACGGGAATCTAAACTCGCGTGCCATTTTACGCGACTTTTCCCAGGGACTTACCACTACCCACGATGTCTCTGGGCTTCATTTCAGCTTCGAATCGGGCACCCCACGGAACCCAGTGCCACTTGATGGAGCAGCCCCCTAAACCCTTATTGTGGCGACTGCTTGGTCCATCCCGACTGTCCGACACATTCTTGTAGAATATCGCGGTGTGGGGGACCTTCGCGCGTCTTACTTGTCTCGGTACCGGAAGGAATGGGGTGGGTATTCCTGGTGCCTTGTATTCGGGAAAGGCTTGTGAACTTTTTTAGTCAATGGAGGAGTCAGACCTTCTCCATTTATATAATTTAGGGGTAATTTAGGTTACATTCTGGGCTCCGGGTGGAGCCTGCCTCCTTCCGGCGCTTGGGCATGCCGTTTTATTTCTTATTCTTGGTTGGATTTTGTTTTGTGGGAGTTATTAATTTGTTGTGTTTCTTTCCTTTTATCGTTGTTTGTGTGTACTAGTTGATATGGCCTGAAACTTTCATTTCGGTGGCTCTGCACCTGATAGTAGTTGCAAGACTCCATCTTCCTTAAATAAGAAAACAATTTATGGCTTAATTAGGGAATTAGTATCGCAGAATTTAAAATATTTAATCAAAATTAGGAAATGATGTTTTGTCGGATTCGCATAACCCTAGCAAATAATGCTAGGGTTATTATTAATTTCGAAACAAGGTTGCATGTAGGCATTATTTTGTTTCCAAGCATGTTAGAAAATTGTAAATCTTATTTTTTTAAAAAGCATTGGAATGTTGTAGAATAATATTTGTTTCAACGAAACCTTCCAAACATTCTAGATTTACTGAGAAATTTCGAGAATTTAGTTGAATTTTATGACCTTTCATAAATATTCCAGAACTTACGAGAACGCACTCCTGAAAACTTCTAGAACCTTTTGGAATATTACCTCAGAAATATTTTTACAAAGATTTATAGATCTGCTATCATTTCAGCTCTAGCTACCATAATGAACACTTGAGAAGAAAAAAAAGCATTTAGAGGATGCAATCATTCTCCAGATGCATTCTGTTATATCTGCGGACGTTCAGTAAAATAAGAGCAAAAAATTTCAGTGTGACAGGATAGAATGGGTGAAACAAACAAAACATCCTTTGCCATTCCAGTTGGGGACCAAGAAAAAACCTGGGCACCACCTCAATTTGCTTGTGAGCACTGCAAGAAAACATTAGAAGGTAAGAAAATTGTTTAAACTATTATATTTGTTTGTAAGCCAGAAGGGTAATAAAGTATATTTTAATTTTACAGGATGGCATAGAGGGCAAAGAAGAGCCATGAAGTTTGCTATTTCCAGGATTTAGCTTGAGCCCAATGACCACTCACACAACTGCTACTTCTGCATGGTGGACCTTTCCAAACTTCGTAGTTGCAAAAATATACCTGCTATTTCCTATCTCCATCTTCCATCCTTTATTGCACCAGTACCACATAGTGCTTATCTTGCAGCAACTACGCCCCCAGAAAGGAATAGGACACCCTCAGAAGAAAGCAACAATTCAGAATCTGAAAAGATCAGTAAAGATGGTGTTGAGACGAATCCATAATATCCAAACCAAAGAGACGGCAATAACATTGTCAGAGATCTTTGCTTGTCCAAGTCAAATGCTTAGCTTACATTTTTAAGTTCAAAGAGTGAAATTTGCTGGATGAGAATGTGCAAAGGTCAATCTAAGGGAAGCGACATAAACGATTCTCAAGATTCTCTACTTATCACGCTAGGCTTTGGCACTACAATGAAGTATCTGGTCTGTCTGACGTAATTAGAATTACATGTAATCCATATGAGTGGAGGCTCTTCATTGACAGCTCCTCAAGAAGCATTAAAGCTGTACTTTTTCATAATTTGAATAAGCATCCATCTCTTTCCTTGACTCATTCAGTATATTTCAAGGCCGAGTACAGCAGTGTCAAGTTTCTGCTGCAAGCCTTGAATTATTAGGAGTATAGTTGTAAAATGATTGGAGACTTCAAAATGGTAGCATTTTTGATGGGTCTCCAGGGAGGTTTTACCACGTTTCCACGTCATGTCTGTCTTCGGGACAGTATGAATACCACAAGAACCCTTGGCTAAAAGAACTGAGTTCTCTATTGAAGCGCCTAATGTCAAGCATGAGCAAATATTAGACTCTCAATAGGTGTTCGCCCTCTACTGAATTTAAAACTAGGTCTAACGAAGCAGTTTGTTAGAGCTTTTCACAGAGTTTGCAGCCTTCAAGTACCTTCAAAATTTCTCTCCCAAACTCTCTGACGCAAAAGTGAAAGCTGGTGTATTTGTTGAGCCACAAATCAGAAAAATCATACTATTTTCAGAATTTCCTGAAAAGCTTACTAAATAAAGAAGAAGCCCGGAAGAGTGTTGTTTCGGCGTGTGGGGCTTTCACGGCAACCACTAGGCTGAAAATTATGTCGAATTGGTTGTGAACTTAGTGCAAAGCTATGGATAAATGGGTTACATTATGCCCCTGAATTTGCACATTCTTGATGCTTATTTTGCCAAATTCCAAGAGAATATGGGAGCAAATTCAGAGGAGCAGGAGAAGCGCTTCCATCAAAATATCCTTAACTTTGAACATAGATACCAAGAAGTCTACAATAAAAACAAGATGAGAGACTACATTTCAGGGCTTGTACGGGAAAATAACTTCGATTAAAAGCTGGAATCGAGGAAAACTGTTTAATTCTAACTTTTTTATTTGTTTTTATATATTCATTGCGGATGTTTCAATAAAATTCTATAAATTTAACTCTGTGTTGTTGTTTTTTAGCCTATTTTTAGAAAATATTTCATCTTAGAAGCCACGCAAGTGAAGTTTAAAAGAAATAATGGCTATTTTCGATTGTTTTACAATAAAAGGATTTGGAAAATAACACTGGCTGTGAAAAAAAATCTATTTCAAAGTGTTATTTACACCCGTGTTTGGTTTTATGGCTGAGGTATCGGCACCTCTCAGCCAACCCGCCTCCTTTCTCAGCCGGGCTTGGGACCGGCCATGGCAGAGTTATTCTAAAGTGATCATAGCTGGTGTACAAAGAGTCCTTTTGCAAATCAGGAAAATGACCAAATAAGCCAGATCGTATTAACTAGCGGCAGCGCCTCGTTTGTAGTAATATAAAATTTCTTTCTGTCAATTTTGATTCCATCCCATATTAAAACAATGTGTCCGGTAAAATGGACGAATGCTACAGCACATAGCACCCCATCGCTATGAAGAGAGAGTATCGTCGGGGTCGAAAAAATGATAGGTGGCCATAAATGGGTAGTTTTAGTTGCATTGATAGGACCCAACCCCAATTTGTGTGAAAGCAGTTAATGATCATAAAATTTAAAAAATGTTAACTCTGATGAAGTCATCCACATCATACCTTGGCCCGCCATCGCTAGGTCAACCGAAGGTCAGATGAGGGGTTTGCTTTCAATAGGTCTTGGTCGGAGGGACTTTGTTCTAAAGAGCATCCTCGGACAAGGTGTTCCATAGTTTGGATGGGTTCACTACTAGGAAGTGTGGCGCTTGTAGCGAGACCCTATTTGGAAAGGTAAGCCCCTGTTTTATTCACTTAGACTAAGGCTCGATTTAAGGTTACCCAGTCCTTCCTACTGGAGTATGTTCCTTTTGGAAGGCTCTCGCTTTGTTCTAGGAGTGACCAATTAGGTCGAAGCCGGTCATTCTCTCTACCGATGGTTTATGGTTTTCATAGCCATCAACAGCCATGAAGCTCCTACGTGATCGTAGTCTTCGCCGTGTTCCAAGATCACCATGAAATTGGTGCCAATTTTCGTTCATCCGTTTGTACTTCTCGCATTTTTTTAGTGTGTCTCGACTAATATTGGAGATGTGGTATGCTTGCAATTCAATAAAAAACTGGTAATGGTATTGATTTCGGTGTGCCGGTGATGATGCTATAAGATCGGTTTCGTTCTGAGTCAACCTGAATAAGTGGAAACAACCGAGTAAGGGAGATTGGACTCGTCGACAGCGACTCCAAAGATGAAATCTGAACGAGGTTGTTCGTACAAATTCTGTGAATAATTTTCACATTTCGAAAACTAAATTTGGTTGTCCTTAAGTGGAAACCTTTAAAGAATAGCGGTCCTTCTTTATGACTATTGGAAGAATAGAGGGCCCCTAAATATAAAATGAAAAGTCTAAATAGTAATATCATTTATTTATAAATTAAGTGAGGTTCGGTTTGATAGACAAACGTAGGGTGTGCGAATCAGTTCTATCGGGGTGTCAGAACTACAAGCATTATTAACCTAAGCTAAATGGGGCAAATCCTCCTCCTACCCCAACATCGCTAATACTGAAATATATAGTATCATAATTTCTGAAGATGTGTACGCGACACCATGCTTACCCATTTGAATCAGGATGTGTTCAAATTTACAAATTCGAACCAACCCACTTGGATATATTCCGCGTGTGGTTGAGTTTCATTTGAACTGTCGATTTCCTAGCTGTTGCATGAACCCCTACCATAGTGGGGTGGGTGCTATAAAATTCTTACAAAATGCAACAGCCTCTCAGCACAGTCTGTCAGAAAGCACCGCCCCGCTTAATTGTTGGAACGTTGGTGGAGCTTAAAGCACAGACTGTGAGGTTAAAGCTCACTCCTTTAATCTCCAAAGCGGTGGGAGGAAGTAGAGATCATCTGCTACTAGGCAGCTATTAACAATCCCAACAACAACCAAATAGGGACCAGTTTCACCCATTTGAAGAATAGCTGTCTTTAGGTCAATACTTAAAAGGTTCCCTTTAGCGAACTAATTGTCATTTATCAGTTATTAATTATTATAAACTTGGCTTGCCCCTTCTGCTTGCTGTTTAAATCTCGCTACCCCTGATGGTTAGGTCCACTCCCATACCTCCCGTAACTCTCGCTGTGGTGGAGTTGCTCTCATTCACAATGCCTCCTTCCCTCTGAATAATCTGCCCTCTCCCCCTCTTCTTTCTTTTGAGGTGCTCATCAATGTCTCTGATTCCACCCCCTCTCTAACTATCTTAGTCCTCTACCACCCCCCCAGCTCCTCCCTTGAGCTTTTTCTTGATGAGTTTAGTAACCTCCTCGCTGGCCTCTCCCAAACTGGTTCTCTGCTAATCCTTGGTGATTTCAACCTTCCTGGCCACAATCCTAATTTCAAAGCCTTTTCTGAACTCCTTGATCTCTTCTCCCTCACCCAACACGTTTCTTCCCCTACCCACTCTCACGGTAACATTTTAGACCTTGTAATCCTTGACTGTCTTATTTTCAACCTGATGACTACAAATTTGTCCGATGCTATATTTGATCACTTCCTTATCAACTTCAACTTCTCTATCCCATTCCATATACCCTCCCAGTTGTCTCATAATCCTAAGCCTTTCCGTCGACTAGCCTCCATTGATATTCCCTCCCTATTTAATGATGTGGCCTCCAAACTTCCTCCCATTGATGCTTCTGCCTCTCCTGACCAGATTCTCTCTTCTTTGGAGCAACTCCTTCTCACTTGTCTTGATGCCCACTTTTCCCTTTTCACCCTTTCGAACTCCCGTTGTCACCGTGCCCCTTGGTACTCTATGGAACTCATCCGTGCTAGGCAGTCCATGCGTGCCCATAAAAGAGACTTTAGAAAGGCTCGCTCCCGTGGGCAAGACACGACCCCTCTCTCGCTGGCGTTCCGACTTGCGACAGCTTCCTACGTGGCGAAATTAAAATCTGCTCGTGAAACTTACTCACGTAATCTGCTTACTGATAATAGGAATTAACTCCGTACCGTCTTTCGCCTGCTCTCCCGTCTTACTTCCCTAGCCCAGATCTCCCCACCCATTAGCCCTGCTACTCTCTTGAATTTCTTCACAGATAAGGTCACTAACCTCCGTGCCTCCCTCCCTCAGCCTTCTGTCCCGGCTCCTGCCATTCTCCCTTACTTCCCGCCTCAGCCACTTATCGTTTTTCCCGCTGTGACCGCGTTGGAGCTTACAGCTCTGCTCTCGCGTTCTAAGAAATCGGGCTCCCCAAAGGACATTTTTCCGCCTAAACTGTTATGTAAAATTCTTTACCTGGCTTTTCTCTGACTGCGTTAGAAATCTGGGTATTTTTTTTGATAAGCACTCTCCTTTAAGCCTTATATCCGCAATGTCAGTAAATCCTCTCTATGTTTTCTTCGTAACTTCTCTCGCATTCGCTCTCACTTTGATCGCCAAAGTCTTGAGACTGCTGTTTATGCCGTCATCACCTTACGCCTTGACTACTGTAACTCTCTGTGTAAAGGGCACCACCCTTTACAGCCTGGATCATCGAACAAGAGTCACTTTAGCCACACTACGATCAGAACACCACACTTCACAACATGGATCGACGAACAAGATTCTCTCTGGCCCGCCTACGATCAGAAAACCACCCCTCACAGCCTAGACCATCGGAAAAGAGTCTCTGTGGCCCGCCTGTGATCAGGACACCACCACTTACAATCTGGATCCTCGAACAAGAGTCTCTCTCGCAAGCCTACGATCCGGAAACCACCCCTCACAACCTCGATCCTCGAACAAGAGTCTCTCTCGCCAGCCTACGATCAGGACACCACCCCTCACAACCTGAATCGTCGAACAAGAGTCTTTCTGGCCCACCTCCAATCAGGACACCACCCCTCACAGCCTAGACAGTCGGAGAAGAGTTTCTCTTGCCTGCCTACAATCAGGTCACCCCCATTCACAGCCTGGATCGTCGAACAAGAGTCTCTGGGCCGCCTACGATCAGGCCACCACCGCTCACAAACTGAATCGTCGAACAAGAGTCTCTCTGGCCAGCCTACGATCAGGACACCACCCCTAAAAGCCTAGACTGTATGACTAGAGTCTCCCTGGCCCGCCTACGATCAGGGCACCACCAGTCACAGCCTGGCTCGTCGAACAAGAGTCTCTCTGGCCCGCCCTCGATCAGGACACTACCCCTCACAACCTGGATTTACGATCAAGAGTCTCTCCGACCGGCCTACGATCAGAGCACCACCCCTCACAGCCTAGATCGACAAACAAGAGTCTATCTGGCCTGCCTACGATCAGGGCGCCACCCCTCACTGCCTGGATTGTCGAACAAGAGTCTCTCTGGCCCGCCCTCGATCAGGACACCACCCCCTACAACCTGGATTTACGATCAAGAGTCTCTACAGCCGGCCTACGATCAGAGCACCACCCCTCACAGCCTAGATCGACAAACAAGAGTCTATCTGGCCTGCCTACGATCAGGGCGCCACCCCTCACTGCCTGGATTGTCGAACAAGAGTCTCTCTGGCCCGCCCTCGATCAGGACACCACCCCCTACAACCTGGATTTACGATCAAGAGTCTCTACAGCCGGCCTACGATCAGGGGACCACCCCTCACAGCCTAGATTAACAAACAAGAGTCGATCTGGCCTGCCTACGATCAGTGCACCACCCCTCACTGCCTGGATCGACAAACAAGAGTCTCTCCGGCTCGCCTACGATCAGAGCACTACCCTTCACTGCCTGGATCGACAAACAAGAGTCTCTCCGGCCCGCCTACGATCAGGGCACCACTCCTCATAGCCTAGATCGACAAACAAGAGACTATCTGGCCTTCTTACGATCAGGGCACCACCCCTTACAGCCTGGATCCTCGAAAAAGAGTCTCTTTGGCCAGCCTATGATCAGGACACTACCCTTCACAGACTGTATCGACTAAAATGAGTCTCTCTGGCCCTCCTATGTTTAGGCCCCCCCCCTACCTCACAGCCTCAACCTTTGAACAAGTCTCTCTGGCCCGCCTACGAGCAGGACACCACCCTTCACTACATGAATATAAAAACAGACCCTGCCACCCTTCTTTCCCTGACTGACTCCGCTGCAAGAACCAACTGACAGACGACACCTCTTCATATGATCCACAGAGGTGGGCGACCTGCGGCCCCCGGGGGCATTTCACGTGCCCCTCGTATCATTTCAGAATTCGACAAAATATTGAAAATTAATTATTGAATATTTTGCCACAATTTCACCTGAAACGCGAATTCTGTCACATTTCAGTCCAATATTAACAATTTCTACGACTGGGCTGATTCCTCATTTCGTTGGACTTGTTAATGCCCCAAAACGAACCGATCCATCTCATTATTTTTAATGCAAGTGCTACTTTCTTAAATCAGTAATTTTCAAATATATTTGATTCGCCGAAAAAATGTTCTTAATTGTTTTATACTTATTCTTATTATCCATATCTACACGCTCTCTTTCGCTAGCGGAAGTTAAGCTACATTTATTGAGGTTAGTACTTGGATGAGAGATGCCTAGGCCCTTTGTAATGATCAGGAAATGTATAATTGTAACTCATTGTTCGGATTCCACGTTATGCTCTATGTCCCCACACTGACATAATTCTGGGGTGGCAAAACTATGTAAAAAAAAACCCCTTAGTTATTAATGTGTAACTCTATCTATGACTATGCAGTAAATGCAAACAAATGCATAAAGGTGATTGCAGTTTACTTTTATGTATTCGAAATTTGCATTGTTTAATTGTACCCCTTAAAGCTTTACATAACCTTCAATGTTGCTCTCTGCTTAAAATTCTCGTCCATTCCCGCTCGAACACCTCGGAGCCTACTACCATGTCACCTCACTTGGAGACCTCTGGAGAAGACCGCTCGCCATGGCGGCATTCTTCACAAATTTATCAGCTTCGTTTCAACTGCGTCTTCATATTTTCACTTCACCACTTCCCAAATTCTTTTTCCCTAGTCGTACTAAACCCACCTTCACTCGTAACTCCAATTCCGTTAAAAGATTTTCACATCTGTTCTCTCTTCATTTCCACATTTTTATTTCTTCGTGGTTTTCCATGCGAATATTAACTTCAGCCACCTTTTCTAGCAAACTTTGCCACTCTTTATCCCTTTTTGTCCGCATCACCCAGAACGGAACTAGGCCCTATTTATTTACACAAAACAACCAATCAGACATCACATACCCCAACCAGTCAACATCCATCACGTCACATATTGATCAATTATATTTTTTAAGTGCCACCTAGTGTTTCCAATAAACTACAAGTCTTCATTAATTACCTTACAACCTAATAATCCTAGTCTAGATTAAAACAAAAACAAAAAACAACCCCCCAAACGAACCAAAAACAAACAAACAGAAAAACCAAGGCAAAAAACAACGAACAAAAACAAGATGAAAAACGCCCTTGATTCTCATTCGCTCGCGCACTCTCCCATGTATGTACTCGTATATCTGTGTATTTGTGTGACCGAAGTTTATGTAAGTGACCTGCAAGAAATTACTGTGGCAGACAATGTATGGAAGTGTGTGGCAGGGGGAGAATTATAAAGAAAGCGTTTTTCATTGTACGAAACTTCGAAGCCAAATAAAATAGATGAAGTAAAGATAAACAAAAGGATGAGGTAGAAATAAGAAGCTATGTAAAGATAAAAGAGATGAGGTAAAGATAAACAGATAAATAAAAATAGATGAATTAGAGATAAATATGATCAAGTAGGGATAAAAAGGATGAGGGAGAGAGAAAAAAAGGATAAAATAACGGTCAAAAATATGAAATAAAGATTAAGTAAAGATATAGAAGATGTAGTAAAGAAAAATATAAAGTAGAGATAAAAATTTGAAGTAAAGATAAAAAGGATGGAGTAGAGATAAAAAAATGAATTACAGATAAGAAGATGGACTAAAGATATAATATGAAGTAAAGATAAAAGAATTAGTAGAGATCAAATATATAAAGAGAAAAATTTGAGTAAAGATGAACTATGAAGTGAAGATAAAAAAGATGGAGTAAAAATAAAAGATGAAATAAAGATAAAAAGGATGTAGTAAAAAATAAGAAGTAAAGATATAGAGTAAACATAAATGGATGAAGGATATTTAAAATGATAAATTAAAAATAAAATATGAAGTAAAGTGAAGAAAGATGGAGTAGAGATAAGAGATGAAGTAAAGATATGAGATAAAGTAAAGATAAGAGGTGAAGTAAAGATAAAATGACGTAGTAAAGATAAAAAGATTAAAAAGGGATCCACAATATGTACTAATACAAAGATGAAGTAAATATATAATGGTGGACTGACGATAAAAAGATGAAGAAAAGATAAAATGATATAGTAAAAAATAAGAAGTAAAGATAAAAAAGATAGAGTAAACATAAATGGATGAAGGATATTTAAAAAATTTAAATATGAAGTAAAGTGAAGAAGGATTGAGTAAAGATAAAAGATGGACTAGAGATAAACGCCGCCAAGATAAAATAGTAATCATTTCACTTGGTTATTTTATTGAGTGTTCAATCGTGGATGAGGTCCACGGAGCAGATAATAAATTTACATAAAGATCAGAATGATCCTCGATGGCAAGGCCGAAGGAATTAGGGGGTCACTGTCCTCATTGAGTGTGTGTGGGGGGGGGGTACAGTACGAATGCTAGTAATGTGTTTTGACACTAACTAGTAAGCAGGGAACCCTTCGTAGTCCCAGGGAGAACCACCTTTTCCGCGTTAGGGAAGTGTGTATATAAAAAAAAACACTTCTGCTATTTCTGGAGGGAAGAGTGATATGTTGTGTGTGCAAATAGAGGAGGGAGGGTAAGAGAGAGACAGTGGTGTTATGATTACCTATTGGCATGATGATATACGTGGTTACGCATTAATTAACTGCAAACTCGACGCATGTCTAATTGGTGACTGCTTCCTGCGAGAGCCGAAATTCTATGAGCCCTCTGCTCTCCCCAGAATTCGAGCCAGGTACCTCGGTGCGGAAATGCAATGCCTTATCCACTACGCGACTTGAGAGAGTTCACTAACCATATGTTCCACATGATAGTACTTTTTCACTTATAAATGTGATTAAAATTTAATTAACAAATTATTTCGCGAAAAATATGACTTGGCAAAATAAAATCATAAAACAAATCAACCTGCAGGAAAAGAAAATAGTGCACACTAGAAAAAAACAAACAAAGTGAGGGCCTGTAAGCAGTCCTTTCCTTCTTCACTAAGTATCGATCAGACATCTGCATGGATAGCTTAAATCTGTTTCACACGCAAATGAATATATATATATATATATATATATATATATATATATATATATATATATATATATATATATATATATATATATATATTAGGGTGGTCCAAATAACTGAAATGATATTTCTTTCTCTCCACAGGGCTAATTTTATTACACTTCACGAAAAGGAATTACACGTAAAATTACGTGTCTCTATCTCGTCATTTAGAGATCGCCCCACTTTTTCCTTTTTCTTCGTCAGGTTGGTCTTTGAGGATGTCGGGATGGCCATTCGGTGTTCAAGACGGAAGATGAATTGCTTCTGATCCTTCGTCAGCGTCGCATTGTACGCCTCTGCCAGGGCCACTCCTCGTTCAGCTGCGTTGTTCACCACTCTCAGGCTTTTGGCTCTGGCCTGAAAGTCCTCGTACAGCTTGTCGCCATTCCAAGCCAAAGGATCCATTTGCTGGAAGACCTGCTTTGCTTCCTGGGCTCCGCCTTTCTTCAGGACGTCGAATACACAATGCGACCTTTTAGTGAAGAAGGCATTGAGGTGGTTGTCCCGTGAGTGTCGATTTCTGCCCGGCGTGGGTGATCTTCAGTCGGATTTTCCGTCTTCATCCGAGTCACGCAGTTGACCTTCATCTTGTCTGGAACCCGGTCGTCCAACAGAAAAAGGCCGACCAAGTCTTCCGCCAAATACCAGAGATGCTGTTGGAGGGCAGTACTCGCGGTTGCAGCGACGTTCATCTGGTTTTTGTACTTCTAGAGATCAGTCAGCTTCATGATGTCGTTGTATGGGGCGTGGCAGAGGAGCTTCGTGCCAAAGGCAAGCGTAGACTAGGGCAATGAACAGCGCCATGCCAGTGACATTCCGCACCTCTCGTTTCGTTGGCTTGAACTGGTGTCGCAACAGGAACATCTTGAGGCAGTAGATGCCTTTTGACATCCACCTCGCGTGGGGAACGACACCAGGGGCACGATCGATGGTTGAGTCGTTGTGTTCCCTCCGAGGAACATGGCTGTGAGCTGCAAGAACTCGAAGTAGTCATCGCGCAGACTATTTGTTAGATCAGCCAAGACAGATGCTAGGTAATCCTTTATTTCGGAGCGGAGCTGGTCCAGATGTCTTTCGAAAAGGGTATCCTGGGCCACTATGTACTCTTGCTGGTTGATCGTCGGCCACTTCTTCTGGAAACGCTTGAAAATTGCGACTTCCGGACCCTCAGTGCGCCCAAAGACGAGTCGAAAGACGTCATAGAGAACAACCTCCAACACATGACGGCTGCACGCCAACATCGCCAACTCTCTTACAAGACCTTCCTCAATCCTGACGCACACGCCATTGTGGAAGCCAGTTGCAGTTGTATCGAAGACCAATCAAACTACTTCGCCGCGAATCTTCCAAGACTTGAGCAATTTCAGACAGGCTGCGACCTGAGCTCTCCAGTACTTTGAGAAGCACTTGGAATACCCAGCAACTTCTCGAATCCTTGACCAGTTGCCAGAACCAGAAGCCTCTCTACTGTCTTTCTTCCCATCTCCTGCAGCATTTGCACGTCCCAATGCAGGGAAAGGGAACCAGCTGCTTGAAAGTTCTTTCGCACTTCTACGTCTTGGATTTGGCTTGTGTGAGCACGCGACCTCCGTATCGAAATTCGGGACAACGTCAGATTAGAAATATCGTGGCCAAGAGCCTGTGTAACAGCGCCAGTGACGAACGCCGCGCCATGATCTGGGAGATTCACTTGATCCAAGGCGCTGACGACTTCAGGAGATTTGAAGATGTTATTGGGCATTTTTTGGGGAAGACCAGATATACAGGCTGAAGTTGAAGATCGGTAGTCGTCTTCAGCTTGTGACTCCTCTGACGATGTGGAGCTGGAACTGAAGGCAGCAGCGACTCCGTAAACTTCGGTCTCTCGTATTTCGTATCTCTGATTGAAAGCAGCTTCCTACTCCTTTCTCTTCCCACACCTGACATTGACTCCAGATTTCTTCGCGTTGATCCTGCAATGCTGCACAAGAAGATGTCCTCACGCTGCACCTCAAGGAACTCTTTGTCTTCTTCGTTAGTCATAGTCTGGAGGGCATCGCTTGTGGCAACATCTATAAGAGATCCTGAAGGTCATCCAGGAACATCTTCTCCCTGACACGGTCCAACTCACGCCCACGAGTCTGGTGTTTCTTGAGTGCTTGGTATTCGCCGTGGGTTCCTCGAAGTTTCCTGACACAAGCATCCACCCGCTGTGTCTGGATCCTGGCCCTTTCTCATATGGTGAGGACCTCACCACATGCCAAGTTCAGGCCTTCCGAGACGGTCTTCTTTCCCACGACGTGATGGAACAGGTACAACGACAGTACATCCCGCTTAATTAGAAGGCAGGCACATGACAGGGAAGCAACAGGCTTCCCGAGAAGCCAACAGTCGGGGCTCGAACGAGTACTGTTTGCCATAACCTGAGAATAAGAAAAAAAAAGAAAAGATTAAAGTGGGGAAACCTCTAAATATCACTGTATTGTGATGAAATTTAGGGCACAAGGAGAGGATTGCAACATGAAGAAAAACCCAGTGGTGTGGAGAAAGGTTCAGTGGAGTTTGAAATTTTACCCACCTTAGTGTATATATATATGTCGTAGAATGACTCCCGACGATACTATATATAACACTATTCGTTGAGGGAACTTCCTTAATTATCTTTAGAGTGCGTTACTGTCTGGCGGCCGATATTATGTATCTTCAAAATGCTTAAGAAGTGGAACTGAGCTCAAGGATAATAATATTGCTATCATTAATAAAATAGAGTTTTATTAATAATAACTATAAACAAAACACAAAAACGGAAAATATTGACATAAACAGAATGGAAAGGGTCGTGGAGACTCGGGCTAATCCAAGGATTTAAGGGATTAAAAAAAGGTAAAACAAATATAGAGTTAAAGAGATGGGATGGTTCGATAAACAATTTAAAGCACAGGATAGAATTGGCAAAAAGGGATCAATACTCAAAAGGTGACGTTTGGCTTACGTAACTTTTCATTAGGGTGCAGTGGAAGGTACTTGAAGGAATATTCGGTTCGCTGGCGAGTTCCACCCGAAGGGGGGGGATAAAAGGATCCCGACGAGGCGTCTTGGAAAGGAGAACCGTTACTCGACGAACGGCTTGAAGAACAATGGCTGTTCTACTTTGTTCTCTTCTGAACAAAGGGGGGAATGAGAACCGTCTCTTGTCTACGGGCTCAAGAACAATGGCTGTTCTAATGTTGTTCTCCTTGAACAACAGGGGGGGTGAGAACCGTTTCTTGGCGAAGGGCTCAAAACGAACAATGGCTGTTCTAGGTTGTTCTCTTCTGAACAAAGGGGGGGGGGGAATGAGAACTGTCTCTTGTCTACGGGCTCAAGAACAATGGCTGTTCTAATGCTGTTCTCCTTGAACAACAGGTCGGGATGAGAACCGTTTCTTGGCGAAGGGCTCAAAACGAACAATGGCTGTTCTAATGTTGTTCTCCTTGAACAACAGGGGGGGGGGGGATGAGAACCGTTTCTTGGCGAAGGGCTCTAAACGAACAATGGCTGTTCTAATGCTGTTCTCCTTTGAACAACAGGGGGGGAAGCCTTGGGGACTTGACGTCGGAAAGGCTCGAACCTTTGGCACTCAAGGAATATTGTCCTCCTTCTGGACAAGTGATGGTGAATCTCGAGGTCGAGGTCCCTTGGCGCACAAAGGGAGAGAGGGTCGTGGTGATGTTTCGCGACGAAAATCTGGATCTCCAATCTGATCTTAGTGGTAAAGTTTCCATATAAATAGCCAGGACATCTCCTTGGCGTGGGGGAAAATGGAGTGAAAGCTTGGAGGGAACGCACAGCCGGGCCGGAGAAAAATGCCTTATCTGTTCATAAGCCTAACTCGATCTGGCGAGGTCGGCGTATGGGGGTGAACGGGGGGACGATAACCTCCTTGTTTAAACATTGGCATCCGGTAGCTGAGATAAGATTCCAAGCCTCGAATCGAAGATGCACGTAGGCAGCATCGTGGTTTTTAATAATATGGGATAGGAGTTGAAATTAACTCGTTCTATCACACCCCTCCATTCCAGGGGAAGTTGTCACTTCGAAAAAAAAAGAGAGAAGGGACAACGATAGAGCTCCGTTGTAGGGAACTCGTTTTCTTGTACCAACCGTACCATTCCTGCACCTAACTAGTATTACCTCAATACATATGATTATTTTGATCTTTAGATTACAGGGGAAAATAACCTTTAATACAACTTAATCAAAGAAAAAAAAAAGGGCATGGAACAATGAAATGATAAAAACTTAGTACATACGGGACAAAATAATTTATACGTAAATTAATAAGAACAAATATATAGACATAAAAAAATTAGACATTGAGCGTTACAAGGTTCAGACATATACATTAATTAATTATATTACAAAAGAATCTTAAATTAAGTCGTACAAGACGTTATATACCTACATGGAGATACTAATCCTATGAATACAATTGTTCTACGCTATTCGGTAACGCATTCCTACTGAGTGCGTCAGCGACCTGGTTATCGGAACCTTTTATATAATTTATTTTAAACTGATACTCTTGCAAGAGTAAACTCCAGCGCATGATGCGGCCGTTTGAGTGTCTCAAATTCCTAATATAGGCTAACGGACGGTGGTCGGTTCCTATTTGAAAATCTTTACATATCAAGTACAGCTTGAATTTGTCTATGACCCAGATAATTGATAGAGCTATCTTTTCTCTAGTGGCATATCTCTTTCCGCGTGGTAATAATTGACGACTAGCATATGCAACTGGATGACTCGTTCTGTCATCCACGTATTGAAGGAGTACACCTCCAATGCCCTCGTTGATCACGTCGGTCTTAACCCCAAAGGATTTTTCCGGGTTGGGCAACTTAAAAATGGGGGCAGAAATGAACTTACTTTTGAGCTGATTAAAATGGGAAACAGCGACATCATTCCAACGTAAACGATCGGAGAAATTCTTTTCCTGAAGGGGGCATAGGGGGGCCGAAATTGCAGCGAAATTCGGAACAAATCGCTGATAGGGAGAAGCTGATCCTAGGAATGATCTTAATGGCTTCTTTGTAATCGGGAGGGGCAAGTGGGCGATGCCTTAATCTTGTTCTCGTGGGGACCTAACTTGCTTTGTCCTATTTTGAAACCCAAATATTTGATGGTTTCGTGGGCAAACTGGCATTTGCTGGGGCCAATGGTGAGGCCATTTTCACGCAGTTGCTCGAAAAGAGCTAATAGGGTGGGTAAATGGTGATTCCATTTAATTAGTTCTAGTAGCTGACTCTTCTGACGTGGTGTCAGCTGCGCGTCACTATCCAGGTCAGAGGGTTCCAAAGACTCGCCTGGTAGGGAAGGAGGAGGGTAATCGGCATCAGGTTGGATGCACACTGTCTGGATTACATTAAGGGACTCCGCGGGGCAATCCTCTTCAAGCGCCGATGCTTCGTCCAGTTCTACGAAGGTATCTCCATGGGCGCGTTGGGGGTTCTTTTTTTCTTGGGGTCCAGGGACAGTCTCCGTGTCCTTGTCTGGGGCCTTATCACCTAAGGGTTTTAGTGATTCACACTCCTCTTTTGCCGTCCTAAAGTCCTGGTTAGGGGTCTCCGAGAAATCGGACGGTATCGGGGTTCTGATGGGGACGGGCTCCTGGGCTTCTTTCTTATCTCGGCCTTGAGGAAGGGCGGCCTGAAACACAGGGTCGAAACTTACTTGGGGGCTCTGTCCTATAAGTACGGAACAGAATTTTATGGGTGCTACAATGACTTTAGCCCAGCCATTATAATATTGACACTGCAGGTAACATCTAGCGACGGGGAATCTGTTCGCCCGCCCAAGTTGGTCATGTACCACCGCAAATTTTTCGTGGTTAGAGGCCACTGGGAGGAGTTCGTCGGACACGATGAAGCATGTACATCCTGTGTCCCTGACGAGAGTCGATACTCGACAGCTGTCCACGCTGCCCTCCTCATATTTCAAAGTTCCCGATGAACTTTTACCAAAAACAAAATTTACCTGGTGGCCTGACGGAGGGGGAGAAGTTTCTGCTTGGGTCTGCACCACCGAAGGAGCCGGGGTCGCATTAATCTGGTGAACTTGGTGGGCTGGTCCGCTTTTAAGCCTAGAATTTCGGGGGCAATTCCAGCTCATGTGGTTTTCTACACCACAGGTGAAGCATATGATTGGTCGCTTGGGGAAGAGAAATGGAGGAGAAGTCTTAACGGGAGGTTTGGAGTCCCGTTGTTGGTTTTGGGGAAAGAAGTTTGGGGGTTTTACGGGGCTCGGAAACTTTGTCAGCTTTCCTGGGAAGGGGCGCGAATCCTTCCTTCTTTCTTCTCGTTGGATTTCTCTTTCTCGTTCTTCTCGTTGTATTTTTCCTTCTCGTTTTTCTCGTTGGATTACTCTTTCCCGTTCCTCTCTTTCTCTTTCTTTTTCTACCTTTTTTCTTTGAACTTCTGCTTTAATCCGAGCTAATTCAATCTGAAGCTCAGCTTGTCTTATCCGTTCCTCTCTTTCTCTTTCTTCTCGTTGTATTTCTCTTTCTTCTCGTTGTATTTCTCTTTCTTCCTTTTTTCTTTGTATTTCTCTTTCTTCCTCTTTTCTTTCTCTTTCTTCCTCTTTTCTTTGTTTTTCTCTTTCTTCCTCTTTTCTTTGCTCCTCTTGAATGTACTCAATTAGTTCTTTTCCGGAAAGTCCACAGGATTCTCCTTGCGCTTTAAAGATTTCAAACTGAGTCATCTTTGCACTTGGGGGCGCACTAGTCAACCAACTAAAATTCCTCGCAACAAGAATTATGCCTCTATAGAATTAGCTTACCTAAATATGGGCACTGACCTATTCGTACTTGGATTCTCAATCTAAATAACCACTGACTAAAATCACAAAAAACCCAAACAAATTATTATAACCGTTCCTTGAGCTACTCCAGCTTCTTAAGTTTTAAAAAAAAGGGGATAGCAATCGTTAAAACAAAAGGGAACTACTATATTCTATTATTATAACGAATAACACTATGCTTTACTCGACTGAGACCAGTGTTTGCAAAGATATAGCGTTAAACCTTACACACCTGATACCAAATTTAAATTTGTATATATATATATGTCGTAGAATGACTCCCGACGATACTATATATAACACTATTCGTTGAGGAAACTTCCTTAATTATCTTTAGAGTGCGTTACTGTCTGGCGGCCGATATTATGTATCTTCAAAATGCTTAAGAAGTGGAACTGAGCTCAAGGATAATAATATTGCTATCATTAATAAAATAGAGTTTTATTAATAATAACTATAAACAAAACACAAAAACGGAAAATATTGACATAAACAGAATGGAAAGGGTCGTGGAGACTCGGGCTAATCCAAGGATTTAAGGGATTAAAAAAAGGTAAAACAAATATAGAGTTAAAGAGATGGGATGGTTCGATAAACAATTTAAAGCACAGGATAGAATTGGCAAAAAGGGATCAATACTCAAAAGGTGACGTTTGGCTTACGTAACTTTTCATTAAGGTGCAGTGGAAGGTACTTGAAGGAATATTCGGTCCGCTGGCGAGTTCCACCCGAAGGGGGGGGATAAAAGGATCCCGACGAGGCGTCTTGGAAAGGAGAACCGTTACTCGACGAACGGCTTGAAGAACAATGGCTGTTCTACTTTGTTCTCTTCTGAACAAAGGGGGGGAATGAGAACCGTCTCTTGTCTACGGGCTCAAGAACAATGGCTGTTCTAATGTTGTTCTCCTTGAACAACAGGAGGGGTGAGAACCGTTTCTTGGCGAAGGGCTCAAAACGAACAATGGCTGTTCTAGGTTGTTCTCTTCTGAACAAAGGGGGGGGGGGAATGAGAACCGTCTCTTGTCTACGGGCTCAAGAACAATGGCTGTTCTAATGCTGTTCTCCTTGAACAACAGGGGGGGATGAGAACCGTTTCTTGGCGAAGGGCTCAAAACGAACAATGGCTGTTCTAATGTTGTTCTCCTTGAACAACAGGGGGGGGATGAGAACCGTTTCTTGGCGAAGGGCTCTAAATGAACAATGGCTGTTCTAATGCTGTTCTCCTTTGAACAACAGGGGGGGGGAAGCCTTGGGGACTTGACGTCGGAAAGGCTCGAACCTTTGGCACTCAAGGAATATTGTCCTCCTTCTGGACAAGTGATGGTGAATCTCGAGGTCGAGGTCCCTTGGCGCACAAAGGGAGAGAGGGTCGTGGTGATGTTTCGCGACGAAAATCTGGATCTCCAATCTGATCTTAGTGGTAAAGTTTCCATATAAATAGCCAGGACATCTCCTTGGCGTGGGGGAAAATGGAGTGAAAGCTTGGAGGGAACGCACAGCCGGGCCGGAGAAAAATGCCTTATCTGTTCATAAGCCTAACTCGATCTGGCGAGGTCGGCGTATGGGGGTGAACGGGGGGACGATAACCTCCTTGTTTAAACATTGGCATCCGGTAGCTGAGATAAGATTCCAAGCCTCGAATCGAAGATGCACGTAGGCAGCATCGTGGTTTTTAATAATATGGGATAGGAGTTGAAATTAACTCGTTCTATCACAATATATATATATATATATATATATATATATATATATATATATATATATATATATATATATATATATATATATTCATAGAACAGACAATTTTTCCCTTGTCTTTCTTTTATGTCGATTTTAATCGTAAGATAAACAAGCGTTTGCTCTTAATTTACTCCTGCCGCTTGTTTATAGTTGTTGCTAAGCCCCAATGGGATCTGCTGACTTTATAAGATTTTGGCGCCATTTGTAATTTGATGTGTTTGTAATTTGCAGACTAATTAAGTTATGCCGGGATTAGGCTACGTGATTTCAATACCTAAATCAATCCATGTTTATTAGTTTAGACCAGGGTTACGCTTTGGCTCACTACCTAAATAAACCCTTGTTAATTAGTTTATGTCAGGGTTAAGTTATGTGACTTAGTCAGTACCTAAATAAACCCATGTTAATTAGTTTAGATCAGGCTCAGGTTAAGTGACTTTGGTTCAATACTTAAACTAAGCCATGTTAATTAATTTATTGGGTTGAAGAATAAGTTCTTGCGGTTTTATCAAATTTATTCATTACCATTAACAATTTTAGAAAAACTTCCTTTTTAATTGATAACAATATGCAATTTAATCAATAATGTATTCTCCATTGTTATTTACGACTTCTTCCCAACGTTCAACTAGTTTTTCGTTGCCTCTGCAATAAAAATCTCTGGATTTTGACTCGAAGAATTCGTCTAACCTGGTTCATAATTCCACATCAGTATTGAACGAAACGCCCCGCAAATTGTTGTAGAGCGATCGGAACAGATGGAAATCCGATGGAGCCAAGTCTGGCGCATATGGAGGATGCGGCAGGATTTCCCAATTAAGCGTTTGGATGGCGTCTTTTGTCATATTGGCAATGTGAGGATGAGCATTGTCGTGTTGCAGAAGGACTCCATAACGTCGATGAGGTCGATTTTCACGAATAGCTTCGGCGAGTCGATACATTTGTTGAACGTAGAGTTCTGCATTGAAAATCTCGTTGTTCACAAGGAGCTCATAAAGAATGATGCCTCCACAATCCCACCACACACACAGCATCGTCTTTCGTGGATGAAGTCCTTGCTTTAATCGTGGAAGTGTTTTTTTATTGGGGCTAAGCCATTGTTTTCGATGGTTCATGTTGACATAAATACACCACTTTTCGTCGCCAGTGATGATGCGGTGAAGAAATCTGTCCATAAAACCACGAGTAGACTTGTGACGAGCAAGCAAACCTGGGGCAATCGTGGAGCGTTGAGGTTTGTTGCTTTCGCTCAAAGCGTGCGGAACCCCTGCACCGAGTTTTTTAACTTTCCCCATCGAATGAAGGTGATTCACTACAGTTTTCTGATTACACGCCAATTATACAGCCAATTCTCTAGTCGATTGACGAGGATTTTCATAAGGAAGGTCGTTCAATCGATCTTCATCCAACTTAATGGGGCGACCAGAACGTTCTTCGTCATTAAGATTCAAATGACCGTTTTTGAAACGTGAAAACCACCATTGAGCTGTCCTTTCTGATTAAGCATTTTCTCCGTACACAGCACAAATATCGCGACGAGCTTTGGCTGCGTTTTCATTGTTCCCGTCTCGATTGAAAATGAATAACAACAAGTGTCGAAAATGCGCCTTTCTTTCAACTTGACATTCCATTTTGAGGGAACAGAACAAAAATTAAATTAACACAACTTTTAAATTAACCGCAGGACTTATTACTTAACTTCAAGACGTAACTTAAGCAAAAGCCTAATAGTCTACGCTGTTAAGAGACGTAGCCTGACCTTTGCAACTTTGCTCTCATTATTTATTTTTGTTTCTTAATATGTGCACAAATCACGTCAACAAAACTTAAATCAACACAACATTAAAAAAAACGCAAGAACTTATTCCTCAACCTAATAGGTCAGTCTACGTGACTTTGATTCAATACCTAAATAACCCATGCTAATTTGTTTCGGTCAGGGTCAGGCTACATGATAATGGATCAATACCTAAATAAACTCATGTTAATTACTGTAGGCTATGGTTAAGATATTTGACTTTGGCTATACCTAAATAAACCTATGTTAATTAGTTTAGGTCAGGGTTAGGCTACGTGAATTTTTTTCAATACCTAAATAAATCTACGTTAATTAGTTTAGTTCAGGGTTAAGTGACGTGACTGGCTCTATATTTAAATAAACCCATGTTAATTAGGGTTAGGCTTCATGACTTTGGTTCAATAACTAAATAAATCCATGTAAATTATTTTAGGTCAGAGTTTGACTACGTGGCTGGTTTAATACCAAAATAAACTCATGTGAATTAGTTTAGATCAAGGTTAGGTTAAGTGACTTTGACTTAATTAGTTTAGGTCAAAGATTAGGCTCCTGATTTTAGTTCAATGCCTAAATAAACTCATGTTAATTAGTGTAGGCTACGGTTTAAGCTGCGTGAATTTGGCTCAATACATAAATAAACCCATGGTAATTAATTTAGGTCAGGGTTAGGCTACCTAAATAAGTCAGGTTAGGTTGAGTTCATTTAGGAATATGTAGAACAAAAGTCACGTAGCCTAACCCTGACCGAAAATAATTAACATATAAAATACAAAATACAAACACACAAAAATCACAATAGGCGAGAAAGAGGAAACACCAACCACCCTTCCATCTTCTTTTCGTTCACCCGCGAGTAGATCCTAGGATATTTGCTAATCCTCATACCTTAATTTTGTAATTTTCCATTTTCAGAAGGTGTCAGAATGGCACTCGTACATGGTCACTTTTCAAAATCCCTACCAGCAATTATGTGCCAATAGGGAGCTGCGTCCCTATCGCAGAAAATCCAGGATTAGTCGCGTTGCAAAGTGACGGATCGCAGGGAGCTCGGATCAGCGAGCCGCCAGGCTCTTCGATTGCCCCGCGCCGCTCGTTTCCATTAATCAATCAATCGATCGCTTTGTCGGCGGCAGTTCGAAACAGAGGCCGTCGGTGAGAGGAAGAGGCCTTTGCTTCCCTTTTCTCGAGGGGCGTTTTTCACAGTTTCGTTTCTGAGACTCATCTCGTCTCTTTTTTTAGGTCGAGGTAGTTAATTTCCTTTTTATTCTTTCATCTGTTTTAGATACCTCGTGTTTTCTTAAGCTCATGATATCATTGTTTAGCGAGTTTTTTATTCCATTCTGATCAATTATTTAAAGGATTAAGAGATATGTCGGTTATCGGGTTTGTTTTCAGCGACATACGCTTTGTCATTGCTGCTGTTGGGTTTTGTTTTAGCCCTTCGAATTTCCGTTTTTTTATTGCTCGTTTTCATTCTATTTATACCACTCCTCACTATCGAGTTCCGTTGCTATTTGGTGTATTTTATTTATTTCTATTGATTTCTTTATTTATTTACAAAAACAACTCATGCAGTTATATTTCCATTTTTTGTTCTTTCATACGTCCTTTTTTTTATCTGTCGTTCTTCACCCTCTTTTCTTCCCGTCTCTTCCTTCGCTTGTTGGTTCCCTCAGGCATCGCTTACCTCCTCTTTGATGCCTCGCGTCGCCCAGCAACCATAAAGGATGAAAGGAATTTTAGAGGCAAGTTCCTCCTCTTGATTACTGGGCTGAATGGAAAAGGACGCAAGAAGACCGGGAGAAACGGAACGACAGCAACCAAAACATCCACAATCCCCAAAATGGATGATATGGTTAATTTTCAGACGCCTTTCAACCTTTTCGGATCGAGTAGTTCGGGATGGTCGATCGTTCATTCTTCCTCACTTACCACTATCATTCATTTGGACCAGTTGTACATGTTTTCCCTCTCTTCAATTTTTAATATTATTTCCCCTTGTGCCCCTTCGCCCACATGCAGTCATTACGTATGCTTTTTGATCCATCGCAGACCCTCTTTACTCAAAGAGGTTTCGCATAGATCATCAACTCTCACTTCCACACGTCCACATACTTAAATCGCGCCCGTGCTTGTCTCCCACTTTGCTTTCAACACGTTCACGCACGTACAAACAATTCGAAAGATACACAAACCAAACTAGAGGAAACGACTCTTCTTCCGGTTTGTTTTTCTAATTAAATTTAAAGCGAAAACTGACGAAGGCATCTCATGAAGAGAGTTTCTGAAGGAAGATCTGTACAAAAAAGTGAAGAAAGAGAGGGTAAAAATAAGTGGAAGACAACTATAGCTATTGATCTTCCTGCAAGCTTTGGGGCCGGGAGGGTATGCAATCTTCTAGATATAATAGATATCAGCTGGGGTATGTTGACCTATGACACACCAAACAGCCATTCGCAAGGTACACACATAGACCAAGAGGGTATGTCACTCTTCTAGGTTTCATGGGCTTTACTCCTGCTACAGCATCCTCCACTTTGTGAGCGGGGCTTCTTGAAGATCACGATTGATTTAAAAAAAATCGCATAAGTGAGTTTCCTCGAGCTGTAACATGTATCTTCCTCTAAACACATGAAAATAAGGTCAAATGAAGCGTGTGTATGTTATATGTACATACTTCATGGATATCACAATTTTTTTCTGGGTCATGAATCCAATTTGGTGAGCAACTCTGTGTAATCTTGTGCTCATATTATTTTCGGTCTTTTTTTATTCGTAACTTTGTACCCCCCCCCCCCTCTCTAGCTTTTCTGTATACTCTTATTTAGTATTTTCCTTGTACTTTCAATGGTTACCTCTTTTTTTTCTATCAAAAATCGAAATGAAGTTATTGCTTTATGGTGTGATTGAATAGTGGGTTTAAACTCTGTCGTTTCAATTGGGATGAAATGTGCTAGAATTTCATAGCGGCTTCAAACAGATAGGTATACGGATGTAAATTAAAGCTCAATACGATTAGAATTCTCAAGGCAAGGATCTTTCAGGATTTTTATAATTATCAACCTTTTCTCGAAGTACAGATTCAGCCGTTTTGCTTCTTATGAAGTTTTTTTTCTTTTCATCTTAGACGGATTCTAATCTCATACGTCAGCTTGTAAATCCCTCTAATATAAGGGATGATAAGAGAGGCTATAGGAAAGTTCTCTCACATATCCTGCGTTCTTCACCTAATGGTTAATTATTTGAAATTTCTCGACGCGTGAGTAATGTGAAGTGAGGATATCGGTATGTTTCACTTCAAGGTGCATCACACAACTAACTGTTCAACACTTAAAGAAGCATCACTAAGTTTTTCAATGCCTCGATTGTTGTTTTTTTTACATTTTAGTGCAAACTACCTCAATTGAAGTTGAGTATACTAAAATATAAATAAAAATTGATAGGGGATTTAACACAAATCTTCACTCGTTTTGAGACCTTTTTTATTTCGCAGTTGGCTTACAAATTAAGAGATGGGACCCGAACCACTGATCACTAAAGAGTAATACAGTCGCCGTGAAGACCTGAATCAGTACTCCATCCGATAACTAACAACATCCGACGTGACTTAACAACACTTAAATTAGAAGTGGTGTCCATAACCTTGGTCCATAAACGGAGAAGGCGCGGTTTAACTAGGTGAAAACTGTACTGATTTTGGACCTAAGCTCCACCTTGGTGGTGGTGCACGAAAACTTGTTGGTCTCTCTCCCAACCACGCCCATATACATAATAATCCAGTCTGGGAAGTTGGGAGGCCAGATATTCGAAGTGATGTGGTCAAAAAAATTGTCTGGCAGTTAAGACTGGGTCCTCCTTACTGTATGGCATGTTGCAGAGTCCCACTGCCACACGTACTGCATTTCAACGGCCACCTCCTCGTCTTAGCATAAATTCTTTTCGTCTGAGAACAACAAAATCCTGAGGGGATGTTTCAGTTTGTTCACAACTTCGCAGGACTTTCCTTCTGCTTACCCTTCATCTTCTGCGACAGAAGTTGGACCTTTCATACCTTGTGTGAGTAGTAGCAGACGTACCATGTACTAACTGCCCGATGAGCGACTCTGATACTCCCTTATCCAAGATTATGGACTTATTGACTTGCTGAGACCGTTGTCAATGAATGTCTTTATCTCCGCGAAAAATTCGGCGGCTCCTTTTCGTATCAGAACACTTAGGGTGAAGTTTCCGAACCGCTCCGACCTGCTAATCACAGCCTGACTCATCCAATTATTTACCTGATCGTCTGCATCGTCCTCATATTAATACAGGGTGCGGCAGAAATATCTCCTACATTTTAAGCTTTCATTTATGTGTTGCTAATGAACTTATGCAAGTGCCAATAATGTTTTCATTTACCTAATGACATCATAACTATTCGGCCGATTATAACGAAATTTAAAATCATTATGTTGTTTTAATTTCTCTTTCAAATGAAAACATCATTGGCACTTGCATAAGTTCATTAGCAACACATAGGTGAAAGTTTAAAATGTGGGAGGTATTTCTGCCGCCCCCTGTACATTAACACTTGTATATCCACATTGGCGCCACGAGCGTGAATACCCACCACCACAACTTGCTTTTTCCAAACTTGGTGTAGGGGTGGGGGGCTATTGAATTCAGCCATAGTATTGCTTCCTTCACAAACGATGGACAGCTGAGTCTACTATAATAGGAAGAAGAGAGAATTGATACCAGACAACACGCTTGCGCGGAATTCAGAGGTCCTAACGGCTACTAATCACCTACGGAACCCTGTAAGAACAAAAAGCAGATAAAGAAAGGAGGTGATTTCGAGGAACTAGCAGAAAAGAGCACAGAACGAGGGATTCTCTCGAATCAAGAACCGGGAAAAGATTTTTCAGAAATATTGAACGAAGTATGTTAGGAATAACTCGTACGGACCATGAAAAATAATCACTTTGCTAACTTAACAAACACTGAATATCGCTATATTAAAAGATATACAAACCTTAAATGGAAATTGACAATATTTATAGGTAGAAGAAAAGGAAGAGGATGAACGAAAGAACTACTAAATTGAATACCTAAAGTCATGGGTCAAAGTTTTGAGACTAATATATAATTTTAGTTTTTTAATTCGGTTTTAAAAGTTACCAGATAGGAATGATGGTTCTAATATTTAAATTATTGAAGGTTTATTAGAAAATCACAGCATTTCAGAAATAATAAAACACTCTTGCATTCTTTCACCGAATCCAAAATCGCGCTCTGGTCCTGTTCCTGTAGAAGGTGAGTTTCATTCGCTGGATCCTTTTACTATTCGGTTAAAAGGGTAAAATGATGACAAATATTGGATAAATGAATTATATTGTGTAATTAATAAGCTATTTCGTAATATTTCTTAGTAAAAATAAATGTTTGAATCTTTCCCAATTCCAGAAAGGGTTCTTTCCAAAGAAAATGGTGGCCTGAAATGCAAAAGGAGACAGTTGCTAAAGGTACTGCATCAAAGAGTACCAACTTTACGATCATTAATAACTTAAAAAAAAGACTTGTTACACTCCTGAAAAGAAGCTTTATGGACGTTCAAGAGCTTCAAATGGAGGCAAGATCGCTTCCTCGTAAACTCCCAGCTCAAGGAAAGGGTTGCCTCCAGTGACAAGGTGTGAACGCTTCAGCGTGCACGATGAGGAAGAGGCTTTTCGACAAAGGTCTCAAGCCAAGAAGTGCTGCGGAGAATCCTTATCTCACCAAGAAAAACTTTACGGATAGGCTCCACTTTTGTAGGAAATATAAAGAATGGACTATTAAAAGAAGTGGAGCAAAGTGATATTCGCTGATGAAGTACCCTTCCGCTTGTTTGGAGAAAAGTGATATTCTTTGATGAAACACAGTTCCACTTGTTTGGAGCAAAGTGATATTCTTTGATGAAGCTCCTTTGCGCTTGTTTGGAGCTTCTGAAATATCCCTCGTTAGGAAGAGAAAAGGAGAGTGCTTTCGCGAGTCGTGTTATGTCCAAGGTGAAGCAGTCTGAGGCTGCTTTTCATCTAAGGGAACTGGAGCACTAACAATTGATACCAAAACGTGATTCAGTAGCACCTTTCCCTAACACTTCAGGACCATTATGAGAATGATAACTGTATTTTACAGTATCCTGGCGCACTTTGGGAACTTAGCCATGTTTTGAATTCTCCCGATTTCGACCCAATAGAGAATTTGTGAGCGATAATCAATCTGGCAGCTGACAATCAGTAGCAATCCGATTGTGAGCAGGTTGCTGGTGCTCATTGAATAAAAATGGAGCACTATCATCCAAGATATCATCGCCTATGTGGTCTCCAACGTGTAGCTCCGAAAAACAAGGGCCATCATTGTAAATAGTAACTGCGCACATAAATTGATTTTATTTATGAATAAAATGGGTTTGGGCTCTATATTATTATAAATTTCCCCTTTATATTATAATACAAACATACTAAAACAAAATGGAAGGTTTGATTTGTTCTATTAATTTTCGTGTATGAAAAAATATAATAGTCTCGAAACTCTCGGCCATTATTGTATATAAATACAGACAGTGAAAATGAGCTCGCAGGAGGTCAATTGAAATTTTCTGTGCAAACCTTTGTCCAGAGGTAAGATTAATTCTACTTATAATATATATATATGTATATATATATATATATATATATATATATATATATATATATATATATATATATATATATATATATATATATATAGTGATCCATGTACACAAAAGTTGTGCACGCTCATAAATTCGTTCTTGCCCCAGCTAGTGAACATCTGATTTCATTATCAACCAGTATTTATTGGCTCTTGACATCTAACACCAATAACTCTGTTTTTTAATTACGTATCTCCCCCTCGAGTCTGTGTCGAATTCGCGCTCTTAATCTCCTGTTAGTATCCACTTTCCCTGTACATATAAAAGAGACATTATATTCATGAACTCAGATCAGCATTACTAATAATCGAGGACACTTCTTCATCGTTGTGATCCGTCCACTTTGGTGGATAGGATGCACCAGCTCTAGCCCAACATTATGAAAAAACTCAAATTACGAAATAAATTTATTTTCCTTAAGTCATTTATAAGAATCCAAGTACGAACTTACTTGGTCGGACACTCACAAGAAAGAACAGACCCCTATCCCTATAAGTTGTGACGCCCGGAGTGACATAAAAATGAAAAAAATCATCATCATCACCCGGAGTGACATAAAAATGAAAAAAAAAATCATCATCATCGCCCGGAGTGATATAAAAAAATAAAAAAATCATAATCATCGATGGGAGTAACTCTCATCATCATACAAAACAATCCCATCAAATTTCTGGAGTCATCATCGAATTCTTTCAACGCAACTAAGTACAACCATGGACTCCATCCAACCTTTCATCAAAGAACCACATTCATCTCACCGAATCACCAACTCGATTCAACGAGACGCTCAACCTCCGCAACGCGCAACTCTCCCACCCTCTATCGCGCCACTCTTCAGTAAGTGACGCAAATTCAACAATTTAACTTACAGCCGCAGATATGGTCGCCAAACCCTTCTCTAGCCTTTTTGCTAGATCGTTGAATTATCTGTGCACTTCACCTAGTATTTAATTCATTATAATTTATTCATTCATACTCACATAATTTATTTACTCACACTCACATAGTGATATGACAACGTGCCATCAATTTATTCATCTCGCATATTGCTATGGTAACGCGCCATCGATGCCTATTAGCATTCACATGATGTTACCGCGACGTTTCTCATTTAAGGAACTGACTTTTGGATGCAATGCGTATAATTTTTCACTTCATTTCACTCAAGATTTGCAAGTTTGCTCGACTATTTCGTTCATAAAATTATTTGTTTAGGTTAAATAATTATTTTTCAAATTCACTATATTCAAGTTTACCCTCATTGTATTATTAAGAGAAAATATATGCAATCAATCCCCATTTTTATTCCTTCTATGTA